>CAWZYM010000012.1:195000-217500 GCA_963966185.1 Rhabditoides inermis | reverse complement strand
AACTAACTAACCAACTAACTAACCAAATAACGGCCGAAAAATGCCCGCAGGCTACGCAATTCTGTTTTGAATTCCGATTCCCATCTTCGGTACAAAAACAGTAGAGATCGGAACTGGATGGGTAGGTGTCCTCCCCGTGTGAGAAACAAGAATCAAACAACCCCCGCCCCCACACTCACCTGCACCTGGCTGCCGCTTTGCGTGACAGAGACGGGCGGCTGAGCGGAAACCGACGGCGGCGCTTGCTGCAAGTAGTGGTGAGTATACTCTTCATTCAAAGCGGCAAATTTTTCGAAAATGATTGAAGCAACTGACCACGCCTTGAGGCTGTTGCTGTTGTTGCTGCTGGGGCATCATCTGACCGGGACCGCCCTGCTGTGGCGGACGCTGCTGCTGCTGTTGCTGCTGCTGCGCACCCGGCATGCCCGGCATACCTACAAGTACTGTTCACTAATCACTAATCACAAGTTAATCTAGCCACTCTGTGGATCAACTATTGTGATCAAACCCGGATCAATTGAATCGAATAGCAGACAAAGGTCCAAAGACAGCCAATTTCTATATACAAATCAACTAAACCAGTACAAAGGGACCACCCACCGTGCTGACCCGGCATCCCGCCTCCTCCTCCCCCTCCTCCCTGCTGACCATTGGACTGGGCCGCCTGGTGCTGGAGGTATTGCAGCTGCTGCTGCAGGTAGCTGCACCGCTGCTCGTACCTACAATCAATCAATAATCGATAACCAATCAATCAATCAATCAATCAATCACCCACCTCGCCAGCTCCTGCTCGATCATCGGCGTCCGCGGCTGCTGGTACATGCTGCGCAACTGCTGCTGACAGCTTCCCAGCTCCATCTGCACCTGCTGAATGTGCTGGTGGTGGGGGGCGGGGCCGGGATGGGCGGGGCCTGGTGGCGCCGTCTGATACGGGTTGCTCGGCTGCTGCTGTTGTTGTTGCTGGGGTGGGGCCGCTTGCGAAGTGGCCGGAGTTTGCGGGGCAGACTGAAACAAATGCGTAAAGATCTATTCTCGCAACAAGAAGACGGAGAATCAGATAAATAGCGTGCAAAACAAAACGGGCAAGACGTTCAAAGCACAGCCCTACTACCCCACTCACATGTTGCTGCTGCTGTTGATTCCACTCCCCTCCCGCTCCTCCAATGGCAGTCTGCCCGGGCACAGTCTGTTGCTGGGCCTGCTGCTGAGGTTGCTGCTGTTGGCTGGCGCCCTGCTGCTGGGGTGGGTAGCCGTGCTGGGGCGGGTACGCCTCCACCCCTCCACCATAGCCAGGATAGCCCTGACCCGGCTGCGGATAGCCCCTGCAACACTACCATTGACAAGCCGAATCAATCGATCAATAACTATGTAAAAAGTGAGAAACAAACACAGATAGTGGTAGAAGTGATCAACCAATCAGTCAGTCAATCAATCCCCCACCAACCTCATCTGCTGCTGTGGATATGCACCCTGGGGCGCGTAGCCGTATCCGGGATACTGTCCCGGCGGGGGCGCCGACTGTCCGGGATAGCCGGGTGTTCGTTGCTGGGCTTGTGCCTGCGCCTGTGCTTGCTGCTGTTGCTGTTGTTGGGGATAGCCCATTGGGGGGTATCCGGGCGCGCCCGCCGGTGGATAGCCACGCGGCGCGCCATAGTGCGGCGGGTAGCCTGCAATATAGGTAAAGGTAAAGGTAGCCCGCGATTCAAGAATAACATGCACATCACATCACATAAACACGTGTACTGTACGTCCCCGAGGAACTCATTAGTAACACAACACACCACATCTCTCTGTCACGCATCGAACATCTATTCTATAGTGACAAACAGAAACATGAAGACATCAAAAAGGCATCAAGGCATAAGGAAACAGGATATGAAAAAGAATCCACGCACCCTGCTGTTGCTGCTGTGGCCAGGCGCCCTGTGGGGGATATCCGGGGTATCCTGGCTGTGCCCCTCCGCCCCGCATGGGATTGTGTGACATGGCTGCCATCTGCTGCATCGGGTCCATGCCCACCGCCGCCGCTGCCGCTGCAGCTGCAGCTGAAACACGAGAGCGGTAACCACAATCAACCAATCAATCAATACAACACCCACCTTCTCCCTTCTTCTTGCGCGGCTTCTTGGCGGGTGGGGCTTGCGGAGGGGGTGGTGCCTGCTGCTGCGCCGGCATCATACCATATCTGGAAGTCCTATCCATCAATCAATCAATCAATCAATCAATCAATCAATCAATCAATCAATCAATCAATCAATACTCACGGGTTCATCATGTGCATGTTCTGTTGCTGTGGGTGCTGGGCCGGGTAGCCTTGCATCATCTGCTGGGGGTGCATTCCAGGGTGCGCAGGGCCGCCCATAGGTTGGAGACCACCCTGCATACCTGCAACCACATTCATCAGTCAATCAATCAAAGTAACACTGCTATATCAATCAGTACATTAATCCATCACAATAACGCTGATCAATCAATCAATCAATCAATCAAAGTAACGCTGATCAATCAATCTATCAATCAAAACGCTAAACCCCACACTCACCCGGGTGCTGCTGTGGCTGTGGCTGCTGCTGCATGCCAGGCATGCCGGGGGCTCCGCCCATCGACGCCCCGCCCATGCCCCAGTCTCCGCCGAGCTGCGAGAGCTGCGGCACGTACTCGTCACCGTCGTCCATTGGAGTGTGTGTCTTCTTCTCTTCTCTCACTCGTATTCCTCACTCCACACACACACAATTAGAACATTTGCACTGAAAACAATCGATAATCAATCAATCGTAATCAGATAAACATCAATACCGACATCGACAATAAGAACATATGCATTACATCAATCAATCAATCAATCAAACATCGGCAACTTGCATAGAGTATCATAGAAAAGTTCGCAATTCACATATCAAAAAGTAGCACTGAAGAATGTGATTGCACCCGAATCATCATTCAACCGGTCAATAATCAGCGAGAGCGTCTCTCTATATCTATCTCTCTCTCTCTCTCTCTCTCTCTCTCTCTCTCTCTTGCTCTCACACTCTCACCACATAGCACACACGCCACACGGAAGAAAGCGAGAGAAAAGAAGACAACACATGAACTTGTACAGTACACACCCGGCTACACTATCGCCTAACAAAAATACAACCATCCTCAGCGACAGTGATAACACGCATGCAAATGAGGCTTTCAAGACGATCAGAGCTGTACGGCTCAAGCCAGAGAGCTTACACGGCTACAATCCGCTTTCATCCGGTCTCGGTCATCCACGCTCTCTCTCCCTCCCCTCCAAATATAACAAGTGTGCCGCCGCAATTATTGATGAACGCATCGAAGTAGCAAGAGGTGTGGTGGGGAAAAAGAGAGAGAGGGGCGAGCCGGCATCCAAGCACATTGCCAATACGAAAAAAGCGAGCAGCGGAGAGACGCGCTAAAGTGCAATCACACCACACACACACACCGAGACAGATAGATAGACGGGCCCGGACACCAGCGTCCTCCTCAGGACAATGCGTCAACAACGCAAAAGCCACAGCAATCACACGCAACTATGGCGTGATGCTAAGCTAAGAGGGGAGAGGGGACACACATGCGTGTGCAGGTGCATCAATATCCATACTATGGCCCGTGCATCGCGCCTCTCTCTCTCACTCACTCGCTAGCCCCGACGACACACACTCACATTTTCAAACCGCGCCTTTTCGCGGGAAAACTGAGTGAATGAGAGAGATACGCGATAGAGAATGGATAGAGAGCCCGGAGAGAATGCTAAACAAAACGTGACGATAATGCGAGAGGAACCACACAATCACAAAGCCCAAACAAGGCATGATTACAGGTTGATTACAGGTTGAATAATAGGCAATACGAAGAGTATGCGTGTGGCAGAGCTGCTGCGCGCCCTACCCTCGCAGACACGCCGCCACCACCCTCTCACTCTCTGCCGCCGCCCAAAGAACACAAGACGCAGTAGGACGCAGACAGTGAGAGCGTAGTGAGAGAGTGGAGAGAGTGTGTGCGTGCAGAGGGCCTAGAGAGTAGGAGGGAGCGACAGCGGTCGCGGCGCGTCGCTGACCACCGAGAACATAGCAGAGAACGGGGTAGGCTGAGACGTGCTCACTCCTTGTTCCCGCTCCAGTCAGCTATGGACCACCAACGCTGGCCCACTGGCCCTCACCCACCGACCCCCCCCCCTCACGCACTCCCCTAGGCATGTGACCTTTGCAGAGGTCGCGATCAATAACCGCTGACCATCTGCCATCATCTCCGTCGCACCTCTCTCTCTCCCTTCCACCCAGAGCCTAATTATCGATCCTTTTTGCACGTGTACCCCCAACGCGGGGGCCGACCACTCTCTCTCTCTCTCCCACGAGGCCGTTCTCTGTTCCGTCTCTTATCTCCCCTCACTCCTCCAGTTTACTAGCACTCTCTGTCGCACTCTCCTTCAGCTACTCTTCGCTTCACAACTCACCACAGCAGTCTCTAAAGAGTAGTTGTTTGTGCAATCGATATGGCCCGGCCCGTCTCTCTCTCTCTCTCCCTCTCTCTCTCTCTCACTTGCTCACTATGTGCGTACTTCATTCCATCGAATCAAATTCTCACCACTTTCAAACGCTCGCTACATGTAACAAGGGCGCGTCTCTCTCTCCCCCCCCCTCTCTCTCCTTCTCGACAGTCGCATACAGTAATCATAGGAGGCGAGAGGGGAGGAGAGAGAGAGAGAGAGAGAAAGAGAGAGAGAGAGAGAGAGGAGAGAGGAGAGAGCAGGTAACTACAGACAAACATCGATTCTCAAAAATCGCGTAGATAACCAATTCTCGAAGTGCAACGAGTACCTTATATCCCACCAACATACAAACTACCGAAATCGTTTTATTTCAGAAACGAAATAGAAATATACGTCGTCGTCGTCAACCTTCCGACTATACCCACAAGCCCTACGACATTACATTATATATACAAAATACAAAAGTAGAATCACAACCAGCTAGATTAGCAAAGAGAGAGATAGAGCACAGTGAAACGGACAGTCACAACGATAAACCAGTATGAAGATGGATAAAAGAGGGGGAAGAGTTCGGAGTAAAACATCTCAAACAACGAAATCTCTGGCATTATGCACTAGTCTAATGGGGGAAGTGCCGGCACCTGCCTATGAAATGCATCTTTGATACTAGAGGTGAGTCGAACTGACACACGGCAGTCTCTCCTTTCTTTCGCTTTTAATCGCTATCGGATTCCGATCCGATAAATCCCACCGTAGCCTCGTCAGTACTCAGCGGCTTGAAACCCTGAAACACAATGGTACAGTAACCCGAGTACCGTAAACCGACGAAACCCTTAGACATTTCAGAATACAGTAACCCTACCGTAATCCTACCGTACCTTTCTGTCGAACAGCATCTGCGGCGTGCGTCCGCTCCTCTTCTTCGCGTACCAGAAGAGAGCGCCAAAGCTGCTGCCGATCAGAAGAAGCATCAACAGCTTGTTCACAAACCCAGACTGGAAAACAATCAATCAATCAATCAATAACAATCAATCAATCAACTGATCAATATCTCCCTCCCCCTACCTGCTTGATAGTGGTCGTCACATTGGCGACGCTCGATCCGAGCGCGGCCATTCCTCCTCCTCCTCCTCCTGCTCCCATCGAATGCGCAGTCTTGCGCGGCTCGTGCTGGATCTGAAATGGCACAAGTCATCGAGAATAGTACAGGATCCGAAACAGAGTTCGGGGCCGGCAAACTAGTCTACTGGAAACTGAAAAGCTGGCATACAACTAATCTATTGGAATCTACTGAATGTAAAAAAAATATCCAAAACAGAGGAAAAATCGGGGCTTGACTATTAGTGTTGGGCAGGATTAATCCAAATTTGGATTAATCGTGGATTAATCGGATTAATCGGATTAATCCGAATCTTAATCCAAAATCTTAGAAATTTTGGATTTCAGATTAATCCGAAATCCGAAATCCAGTTTTTTGGGGATTTGGATTAATCCAAAATCCAAAATCCATAAATCCGGGTTTTGGATTTTGGATTAATCTACTCGTTTACAAATTGTTAAAATAATGTCGTTTTAAATGATGAAATTTCACTTTATTTGAGCTTTCATCTATAACGGCGCCTTTGTAACGTTACAGAAACATCAAAAACACCAAATTCTACTATTAGTAAGGCATAAAGATGCCAAAAAGACAATGTAAAACTTGGATTAATCCAAAATCCAAAGTTTGGATTAATCTGAAATCCAAAATCCAAAAATTTTGGATTTTGGGTTAATACAAAACCCGAAATCCACAATTTTTGATTACGGATTAATCCAAAATCCAAAACCCTGAATATCTGGGATTTTGATTAATCCAAAATCCAAAATCCAACTCGGATTAGGATTTTGCCCAACACTATTGACTATACTAGTCTAGTCGAATCTGAAAAGCTGGTCTACAAACTAGACTACCGGAATCTCAATCTACTGGATCTAAAGTTAAAATCAGAAACGGGATATTTATATCGAACAAGTAGCACATTGTGTGAATAAAGGCAAGGTTACATTGGGAAAGTACAGTGAGGCAACGCTCATAGGGAGTTCCAATAACACAGATTTTTTCCAAGAAAGACTATGGCACTACAACATAGGTCAACGAAAGTCTACTTTAGTTATCAAGATAAACAATTGATTGATTGATTGATTGATTATACTATTCACCTCAAACCGCCACAGCAGAGGCGTGCCGTCGCTGATGTCTCCGACAAAGATGTGGTCTCCGGTGGGGCACATACGGACCTGGAAGGAAGGAATGGAGAGAGAGAGAGAGAGAAAGAGAGAGAGACAGAGACAGACAGAGACAGAGAAAGGCAGACAGACAGACAGAGATCCCCGCTACCCACCACATGCGGTCTGCCGAACGCCTTGTCCTTGGGCGCGAGGGCGAATTCGATGAGGCCGGTGCCGATGCGGCCGGCATAGATGGCCAGAGAGTGACCCTGCATGCGCACCTGGAATGAGAAACAATATAAAAATACAAGACAAAGTGTCACTTGTTGTATAGTCAGGATATAGCGATCCTGGATAAATGATTACTTGATTAAAAAGACAAAACGAAATCACCCATGAAACCATAAGCGCTAAACCAATACGAGACAACTTTTTTTTTATTGTTGGTATTGCGTTTATCTCACTACTCATAGAGAGTAACAAGGATATAGCCGTACCAATTGTTCTCAGCCGAAAACAAGACAGAGCCTTGGATTATAACGACTGTGAGAACTAGATTAGTTCAACCAACGTGCTATATAAGCACGCTAGTCGATAAAAACAACTGTTAGTAGGATAAAACACCGTCTCCGACGGTCACAATTCACAGATTCTTGACAGCACGCTTGAACGACTGTTTGGTCTCCTCCAATACAGCCTTCTCCGGTAGGGCATTCCATAGCCTTCTCAACTCGTTCACCGGGTAGTCGTGCAATCTCGCACTTGTCACCACAGGCTCCATCACTCTCAGTGAGTGGCCACCGCGTGCTGTCCTTCTCACTCCGCTGTCCGACACCAGGACCAGCATTCCATCTGGAGGGGCTCTCACTCCGTGCACATAATTCCACATGAGCACCCTCCTTCTCTCGCTCACGGTCTTCTTTACCGTATTCCACTTGGCCTTCTCTAGCACTCGGTCATCCGATGACGTGAAATCATTCTGCACCAGCCTCGCTGCATGCACATTCACTCTTTCGAGTCTTGCCCTGTCCGTCTCGTTTGCAGGAAACCATCCTTCTGCTGCATATAGCAGTCCTGGCTCAATACACGCCTTGTACACTTTCTCGAGGGCGCTTCGAGGAGCCCACTTCCTCATAGTTCGCACCAAAGCACCAATGGCTTGGCGAGCCTTCGTCACTCTCTCAGCCACGTGACCACTGAAGTTCATCAGAGGATCAATTGCCACTCCGAGATACTTGTACTGGCTAGTGCACTCGAGCTCTGTTCCACCAATGTGCAGATTTACCTCGAAATCTGGTTCCTTCTCATACACTCCCATTCGAATCACCTTGCACTTTCCCGCATTCAGCTTCATTCCCATCTCTGAGAAGAGCCCACTCAGTTTCTCCACATCTTCTTGTGCATTCTCCTTGTCTCTATCGGTAAGATACCGAGAGACATACACCGTATCGTCGGCGTATTGAACAATGCGCGCCCCTTCATTCAATTGTATCGACCCCACACGATTCACATAACAATTGAATAGAAGTGGTCCTAGGATACTTCCCTGCGGAACTCCACTTACAACCTCCTTCTCTTCACTCAGAGTCCCGTTCACTCGCACTCGCATCCTCCTGTTAGACAGATAATCTTTCATCAATCTGAGGTACGAATCGGCAAGGTTGAATTCATGTCTTAGAACATTTACCAAATGTCCAAGAGGGATCGTATTGAATGCTTTCGAAATATCGAAAAACACTGCAACTGCCCGAGCAGCCTTCCTCTTACAACTCTGCAGGCACTCGCTCATTCCATACTGGAAACTCAGTACCGCATCCACAGTGCTCCTTCCCTTCCTGAATCCGAACTGATTCGGAGATAGCTTCCGGTCAACCTCTCCAACCATCATTCCAAACACGTACTCTTCTGCCATCTTGCTCACAATAGGAAGCAGTGACACCGGTCGGAAATCGACTGGGTGCTGTGGGTGTTCCACTTTCTGAATGGGTGATATCACCGCTTCCTTCCATCCCCGAGGGAACTTCTCCTCGTGTAGACACTGATTGATCATAGCCACGATTGGCGCAGTCAATGGTTTCACACACCTCTTCAACAACCGCACAGTTATTCCATCTATTCCACTCGCCTTCTGCTCGGATGCCTCTCGTATGTACTTCTCCACAAACTCTCTCGAGCAGGGAGGGATTCTCTCCGCATCCGATGCAATCTCCGGCATCTCACTTTCCATTGTGTTTCCAACCTTGACAAACTGCTCCATGAGCATGTCTGCCTTCTGCTGATCTGACACAGCCTTCTTTCCATTCGAGTCAGTCAGATCGGGAATATCCTTGCTCTTCGTTTTTCCTGTCAGACACTCAATAGTCTTCCAGAAATCTGTAGGACTCTCCACAGAGGCAAATTTCTTATCAAAGAAATTTGTCTTTTCGTTGGCTGTCTCTTTAGCCAGCTCTTTTCGAGCATATCTAAAAGCAGCTTTTGCCTCACTGTCTCCCCTTTCCTTGCTCAACTTGTGCAGTGCGTCTTTCCGCCGCTGCGAAGTCTTGACACTCTCGCTCATCCACTCGCACCCTCTTTTCCTGCGGAATGTTTTGAGAGGGATCCACTTCTGCATACCCGCTTTAACCACATCCACAAACTTCCTCCACATGTCATCAATCGACAGGCTCCTATCCTCTAGCCACTCACATCGCACTTCTTTTCCAAGAAACTCTATGAGACCCGTCCAGTTTGCCTTCTTGAAATCGTAGCCCTTCACTGGCTTCTCCTTTCGATTCTCGCATCGAATGCATGTGTCAACCATGATGGGTTCATGTTCTTTCTCGACAGGAGCGAGGTGCTTCACTCCAGCTATCCTCACTCGCCGGCTCACCATCATAATATCAATCAATCGGTTTCGATGTGTCACGTGTGAAACGACTTGTTGCATCGAGTGTTCAGCGCACACCTCCTTGAGGTTCGCCGACTCACTATTGTTCCAACACACACTCATATCTCCTCCGATAATCACATCGATGTATCTCTCTGAGATAACCACGAGTCCAGCTCATCCACAAACTCCTCAATCTTAGCTGCCGACATAGCTCTAGTCGGGCTACGGTAGACCGAGGCCACCACGAACTGACTCCTTTTCTCTCCCCTGCACCTCACAGCCACCAATTCCAAAGAAGTCTCTTCCCTCACCAACGAGGGTCGCAACGCACTGTTCACATACAGTGCCACTCCCCCTCCTCCCGCTGTCCGGTCCTTCCGAAACAGTTCATATCCAGCCACTTTCAGTTCTTTGCTCTCGATCCCATTGTCCAACTTCGTCTCTTGTACTCCAATAACATGCGGTTTGTACGTGTCCGCCACTCTCCTCAGATCGTCTATCTTTCCTCTCAATCCGTTGATGTTCAGTGATATCATGCGTACACAATGGGGCTCACTCTCTCCCGTCTCTACCAGGACACTCTGCAGCACAGCTCGTTTCCCCTTAGGGCGAGTGAGTGGACTGTCAAAGAAGAGTCCATCGAGGTCGGGAAGCGTTTAGTGACTGCCATGCAGTTCACACTCAGAACACACCCATGACGTCATTCCCTCCTCAACCCTCTTTCTTTCTTCCCTCGTCATCCCCGTACACCTCCCATGTGTTTTGTTCCAGCATGTTGCACATGCAATCACATTCTCCCCCAAGTCACCCATACACACTGCACAACTTGCACTTGTTCCCGGCCCTTCTCCATTTCCATCCATTTTTTCCATTACGCTCGCGTGCCGACAGCGGCAGACAGGGGCGGTCCGCGCCTCCTCCTTATCAAGTGATCTCGCACCCGCGTACACAGACAGTGCCTCACTCCTCCTAGGTCACACCCGCTTAACACAGACGGTGGCCTATCTCACTCCTCCCGACACACACTGCGTACACAGACTGTGGTCAATCAATAAATCAATCCCACAGGGGGAGATCACACACAAGAGGGGATGCTGGGGGACCGGTGTGCACGCACACCTGAATCACTCGCTCAGCAGAGCCACCTCTCCTCACACAGAGAACAGACACAACTCATCAAATCGCCAACTCGACCACTCTTCAAAGCGAGTCATTAAAAAACGTCGTATCACGATGTGGAAGGGAAAAGCGACAATATAAAAATGTGAACAGCGAAATCACCCATAAAACCATACGCACTGAACGGCTAAACCTCGAAAAAAAAGAGAACTCTTCAAATCGACTGTTGAACCCCCACCCCCTTCGGAACATTGTGCGGAAGGCGTTCTGTAGCTATAAACGCAAAAGCACAAAGCACAAAGCATAAAGCACAAGACTCACATCTCCAGGTACCATGTAGACGTAGTCGCCGCTGGCGTCGGCCGAATAGACATTGGAGAAGAGGCCGGGCCAGTGGAACTGGTCGCGGTAGTCGCCGGACATGGTCAGCTCCTGCGAGGGGGAGGGATGATCTCTTTCTCTCTCTTTCTCCCTCCTCTCTCTCCCTCTCTCTAATTCCCTCCCTTTCCTCTCTCTCTCTTTCTCTTCCTCCCTCCCTCTTCCCCCCTTTTCTCCCTCTCTATCTCTTCCCCCCTTCCCTCCCTCTTTATCTCTTCCCCCCTCCCTCCCCCTCTCTCCCCCCTCCCCCCCTCTCTCTCCCTCCCTCCCTCCCTCCCCCCTCACCTGCACCCTTCCATTCTCCCTGTCTGCCACCATCAGTGTACTCCTCGCTGTCGCCACAATGTCGTGTGGCAGCAGGAACTGCGCCCGCCCGTCCCCGTTCGCGCCCCACTCGTTCTGCAATTGATAGACTTATTGATTGATCGATCGATTGAACCATATATGTATGAACCCCACTCGTTCTGTAATGTTGATTGATTGATTGATTGATTGCCATTTATTGTACTATCTACACATTCCGTGTGAGTCCCACTCGTTGATTGATTGATTGATCGATTGATTGGCCCTCTTATCCTGCTCGTATGAACCCCAATAGTTCTGCAACCGAGCATATTTATTGATCGATCGGTTACTAGACAGCCCCATCCTCTTCGTTTTGTGAGAACAAAGTGGAAAATAGACTCGATCCCAGCCATCAGAGCACACCTTCCTCTATAGTCAAAAGACAAAAAAAACCACTCCAAGTGATCAAACGTCCACACACGTTCATCTTTTGTTAAAAGACGACATACCAAAGTACCCAACCTAATCAACCCCCATCCCCGCTCACCTTCCTCTTCCCGTCCATGGTCAGCTCCACCACCCGGGCATTGCAGTAGCCGTCGGAGACGAACAGCCGGTCGCCGAGTCGGACGACCGCCGTCGGCTTGCAGTAGTGCGCCCTGTCGCCTCCCGGAGTGAGAGACACGCCCGACGTCCACACGTTGGTCAGCGCTGAATGGGGGACCATTGAGAATTGTGTTAGTATTTGTAAACGTTTTATGCATGTGCTTGTGCTGCATTGAGTTAAGACAAAGTTAATCTCTTTACGCAAGTACTTTTTAAAGAAAATTGAGAATTGCATCACATTCGAACTGTGATTTTCTTTAAAAAGTACTTGCGTAGAGAGATGAACTTTGTCTTAACCCAATGCAGCAAAAGCACATGCATAAAACGTTTACAAATACTAGCACAAACCTGCGCCTCTCTCTTCTTTTTTCTTTGTCTCTTCTCTTTCCTTTTTTTAAATTAAATTCTTTCTCTCCATTTGTTCCGTTGTGGTCGATTGTTAGCAACAAAAACAAGACAGTTCCGTATGCGCAGGTTTGTGTTAGTATTTGTAAACGTTTTATGCATGTGCTTTTGCTGCATTGGGTTAAGACAAAGTTCATCTCTCTACGCAAGTACTTTTTAAAGAAAATATATGTGCTTTTGTTAAATTTCATAGAAATTTAAGAGAAAAGCTGAATTATAACTATTTATCTGAATAATATCTAAACTATAATCTACTTATCTATCTCCCTCCTTCTGTTCTCTCCATCTGTTCTCTCTCACTGTTCTTTTTATCTTTCTTTACTCTCTCTTTCACTACTCTCTCTCTCTCTCTCTCTCTCTCTCTCTCTCTCTCTCTCTCTTTCTCTCTCTCTTTCTCCATCTCTCCATTTCTCCCTGCCCTTCTTTCTGTATATCTGCCAGTCTCTTTCTATCTCTGCTCTCTGCTCTTCTCTCACTTCTTCCTCTAATGCACCACAGTCCACAACGTATTCACGGATCGCCGTTACGTTTCACAAAACGTTTTTGTTAACATATTGTCTCATTACCAGTCGGTGTCGCGCCTACTGCGCTCTTCCTCCTGGTCATAGTTGGTGGGGTCAAAACAATGCAAACCCGGCGCGCATTAGACGCTGGCGGCGGCGGGGCGGACTACACGCAAAGTGCAAGTTGGGAAAAGTAGTGACGGGAAGGACACGAAACACGCTGGCCTTTCGCCTAGTGCGAGCGCGAGATCGCGCATAACTTCTTTCACAGATGAGATACAAAGATGCCACCGACCAGTAATCTGGCCTACGGAACAGTGCGAATCTAACTAGCATGAATTGCATGAGTTCCCATTATTGCTAACATGACCTTTGGATATCGCTTCTTGAGAATTCTGGCGCTAGCCCTATCCTAAGCTAAAAGAGAGGGCGCTGCGCGCCCTCTCTAATTACTGTGATTATAATGACATATTCAGCCACACGCTGTCCACACGTTCATTGGTATCCCTTGAGCCCTGACCAGGGCTCAAGGGATACCAATGAGAATTGCATCAGTCTAACCTAACCTACTGTAATTGCCATGAGAGAGAGAGAGAGAAAGAAAGAGAGAGAGAGAGAGAGAGAGAGAGAGAGAGAGAGAGACTCACCCCCTCCGCTCTTCCTCCACCTCGCCACAGTGTGCGCTCCCACATCCGTGGTGAACACGTCGCCGCTCTGCTTGTCAAACAGAATGCCGTGCGGCAGGTAGAACCTGCAACCGATTTGAAATCACAAATTCACAAAACATCCCTTGCTGCTTTCGAACGGTGGCTTCCCATTTGACTTTTGTTTTGTTGTATCATCTCTGCGTTTCCCTTGAAGAAAGTAATATTGATAATTTCGAATCAAAATCAATATTTTTGTGCGCTGGATGTCTTTCGAAGTCCAAACTCCATTCAAAGTATCTACTTGCACATGATTTCATGATTTCGAATCACGATTTCAGATCAATACCATTCTGCCTTTCTCATAGTCGTCCAAAGACATCCTTTTTCAGAACCTGGCATTTGTGCAAATCATTTCAAATCACAAATAAATCATTTTTGTTCGCAGAAAATAACATCCGTGTATGGATATCATGCTTATCATGTCATAATTTGTGATGTTGAGTCTAAAAAAGCTAGAGAAATTATTACTCCGACATTTCGCGTATGGAATCATCAAGGAATGCGTTTTACAAACTTGGACGATTAAATCTATACTTATACGATCGTTTCGTTTCGTACATGTCACGTTTGCGATTCCGAATAAACACAGATTGCTACTACATCTTAACAACCCCTCCACACATCTGACAATTCGAGTACACACTCGGCCGAATCATTCCATCTCCCAGAAAAAAGAGCCTCCGCACGTATACTATACACTCTCTCATGTCAGGCGTTCCGCGAAGACATACCAGTTCTCCCAGCCTCACAGGTGCGCCGCGCAGAGTGCACATTACATAGCACGATCATACTATATTCACTGTTCGCACATCTTACTCATTACCATATACTATTCGCTGTGGGGAATAGGCAAGGCACTAAACACCTCATTGTTTCCATTTCCCTTCATATCCCACAAAGATGAGCTCAATGCGCAAGACTCATTCCCAGTTCACACTCACACACATTTCCCATCAAAGTAGCTATCACAGTCCCTCCCCCTCCCCCTTTCCTCCTAATTCCTAATTCCCTTCACACCGTCCCACCTGTCACAACGCGCTAGCAATCTCTCCGGCTACCGGCTATTCGCCGTTCGCTCACACTCACCCCAAATGTGTCAACAGTCAATCAATTCGGTCAACCCACGACCCATCCAGTGCACACATCAACAACACTTCGCCAAATGTGTCGTCGCGCAATCGCGCACAGAACGACCAATCGACAATATGTAAATGAGGTGGTTAAATTACCGCGATACTAAAAATCTCGGATGTCAATCAATAAATCAATCAACTCACTGTCCGGCTCCGAGCTTCTCCAGGACCGTGGCCTTTCCATCCGAGTCCATCTTTACCGTGAGAATCACGGGCGCTGAGATCGCCGTCTTCGTCTGCAGTACGTTCTGCGGGTCAAACGTGCTGGAAAGAGTCTCTCTCTCTCTCTCTCTCCCTCTCTCTCCCTCTCTCTCTCCCTCCCCCTCTCTCTTTCTCCCTCCCTCCCTCTCTCTCTCCCCCCTCCTAACCTCGCATCCCACACCCTGTCCGCCCTATGGAACACGACCAGGTTTCCATCGCCGTCGAAGGACAGACCCGAGATCTGTCCGAGCTCCACGTCGCCGAGTTTCGCATACGACTGCTCCGACTTGACGCCGAAAGGAACCTGGAACCAGTATGACACCCGGGAACCAGAGAACCAGTATGAAACTGGTAACTAGAGAACCAGTATGAAACTGGGAACCAGTTCAGTACGACACCCAGGAACCAGAGAACCAGGTATGCCATCCAGGAACCAAAGAACCAGAGCATGGAACCAGGAACCAGCCCACTCACCGACGACTGGTGCGCGTGGTGCTCGAGCTCGGGCCGGGCGGGCAGCAGATCGTAGCCCTCTTGCGGGTACTCCTTGGTCGACTCGCTGGAACAGGGGGAGTAGAGACTGAGAGAGAGAGAGAGAGAGAGAGAGAGAGAGAGAGAGGGGGGGAGAAAGGGAGGGAGAGAAAGAGGGGGGAGAGAGAGGTAGAGAGAGACAGACAGACATAGTGAGAGAGAGAGAGAGACAGACAGACAGACTCACTCCTCCCTCTCGCGCGCGCCGCACATGCTGCCCTGCGGATACGGGTTCTCGTCGTCCGCTTTCCAGTAGAACATCATGTAGAAGTTGCACATCTCGTCCGTTCCCATCGCCCTGAAATTTGTTGTTTGTTATTTTGTTTAATTATTGTTGTATTTGTATTTTAACATATTATTATATACTAAAAACCCACTTTCCCATTCTGCTCACTTCCAAACAGGGCTCCTGGCCACTGGTCACTCCACCGCACATTCAAAATGCAAATACCCCTTAGACATATGACAAACAACCTTTCTCTCCCCTCATTCCGTCGGTCACAACAGAATGCGAGGTTGTGAGAAACGCACCACAACACTCTATCGATCCCTCTTTCTAGGCAAATTAAGAGAGAGAGAGAGAGAGAGAGAGAGAGAGAGAGAGAGAGAGACGGAGGGAAGCGCGCGAGGATAGCCCATATTGCACAGACGAGTATACCAATCAGGCAGATAACTACTCAGCAACGACTGCGCATTTTTGCACGGAAAGCAGAAGCTCATTAAATATTCACCAATATCGAACACACATCACATCACGAACTGCCAAAAATACTGGTCACTCACCACTCTAGTGAATTTTTAAAATGAGAATACCCCTTCACTGATCTCACATTAGCACTCTCGACCTACAAGAAAAAATGGTGCGCGAACGAGTCGCATGTCATGTCGACTTTGGAGAAAGATCGCACAAAAAACAATTCGACAAGATAAACCTGTGCCAGTGAAAGATCCCAGATATAGAATATAGAATTTCACATAGACGAAATTTGAAACGTGGCACAGAGCATGGGTGAAAACATCGCGCACTTTTTTCTTCTTTTTTTCGCACCCACCCCATCGGCGTCCATTTTGTCGTGTTGGACGAGTCGAAGCGGCACGACGACGCCATCAGATCGCCCTTCTTGATCGTCATCGAGAACGGGATCGACTCGAACAACTGCAAGCCAATCAATACTTCAATCAATCAATACAGCTACAATCAATCAATACAGCTTCAATCAATCGATACAGCTTCAATCAATCGATAGAGCTTCAATCAATCAATCAGTCATCAATCGATAATCACCTGCGGCCACTGCGGGTTGCGCTTGCCGATCTTGTTCCACTTGCCCTCCTGCTTGACGTACGCCGACACTACGCGGCCCATCGCGTGCGTGTGCGTGCTGAAAGAGAGAACGTAAACAACAACAAACAAACAAACAACAACAACAACAAACAACAACAAGTTGATTTGCTCGTGTGTCTTTGTATGATTGTTTCAGACTGATAAACAAACAAACAAACACCTACCGGAAGGCGAACGGGTGAATGGGCGTTTTTGAGGTGAACTCGCAGGAGACCATGGTGTGGAAGGCGGGATTCTTCGGCGGGATCGGGTAGCCGTTCACAAAGAGGTGCACTGCGGCAAAGTTGGCCGGACGTCTGAAAAAAAAGGTGGAATAAGAGAAAAGAGAAAAGAGATTCAATCAATCGATAAATCGATAAATCAATATCTCACTTCTGCGTCATGTGCATGGTGACGCCGGAGAAGTCGCGAGTGTTGCCGGCAAAGGGAGCCGCGTAGTGCACCTGAAGAGATCATCTCTCTCTCTCTCTCTCTCTCTCTCTCTACCTCTCTCTCCTCCCTCTCTCTCTCTACCTGCAGGACAAAGTACTTGATCTTGTCGGTGGGAAATCCGGCTGAGAACGCAACGTCCTGGGGCAGATTGAGGTTCGGAGCTGCAACGACGACATGGTTGAAGAGAGAGAGAGAGAGAGAGAGAGAGAGAGAGAGAGAGACGCTCACCGTTCCTCGCCCACGCGTACAGAATGAACGAAGCGCCGTAGCCGCACGTCGCCTGGCCGGACCAGAAGTTGTTGTAGTTGTTGGCCGGCTCCTGAACACGGGTGACGTCATTGTCTATGACGTCATCACCAACCTCGCATCCGTAGAGCAGCATGTGATGTACACGATCCGCGTTCGCCACCGGCTCGAATCCCACTACAACGACGAGGTGAGCAAGTTTGTGTACAGGTAAACAAGTAAACAAAGAGGTAAACAAGGTAAACACACCGATATATCCGGGATTCGTGACGGGCATCGAGACGGCGACGTAGTCATCGATCTGAAATAGGTTCGGATTTCCGGATGTACCATGTACTCTCTCTCTCTCTCTCTCTCTCTCTTCTCTATGTGACACGTCTTCGCCCATAGATAACCGTGGAAGAATAACGATAGTACAGCGATAATGAAATTCCGCGCATGCCTCTCTAAGCCCTGTGGAAACACCAGCGAAAACGTGCAGGCAAATATATTGATACGGAACAGTTACAAAGAATTGCATTGTGTACAGTATTGTAAACAAACAAATACACATTTGTACAAATACACACGTGAATTTGTACATTATTGTAAACAAAATAAACCGTACCATTTGCGGCGAGTACCCGATCATCTGTATGGTGGTCTTGTTGAAGGCGGCGGCGTCCGGGAGGCGTCTGACCGACGTGGCCAGCGAGTGGTGGAGCAGCGACAGCAACGTCGCCGCTGCCACAACCACACGCACACCCATTGGAGCTGAACAAAAAAAATATCAGTTGACCGCGAACGCGCATTTGATACAATTTCAATAATCAAATGATCGCAATGCTCATCTATGAACGACAAGAGCGCGAATAAATTGGTAAAAACGCACAGGTCAACGATATGTGGTAACGTGACCAGCACAATCAATGCGGACACAGCGGTGCAGCGACGATATATCGGATCCCGCATCTCGGAGCGAGTATTCGGGGGCGAGCCCCGCATGCGGTATAAATATAAACAGACAAACAACCGCTGACAGTGTGACATTCAATCCACTGTGCACTATAAAAAAGAGCAGAGCGACAACGATGCTACATACAATTGAGCGAACGCTGGGGGAAGTGAGTGGAAATGATGTCAGGGGGTCCACTTTCTGCGGTTCGACCGTGCACAGCAAGGGATAGCGAGAACGTGTGTGTGTGAGAGAGAGAGAGAGAGAGAGAGAGAGAGAGAGAGAGAAAGAGAAAGAGAGAGAGAATAGGGCGGGGCCATGACATCCATGTGGCCAGTAGGAGAGAGAGAGAGTGGGCCACAGTGAGAGAGCGAGGTCTCCCTGTGAGCCCGCATCGCATAATGCACGTTCATTAAACAAACAAAACTGTATCGGTTGATCAATTGATTGCAATCGATTATGCGGCAAGGGCCAAGGCAAGGTGATCTCTGTCCATTGATAAACGTTTTCTGGGCGATTGTTCGTAGCTCTGACAAACAGAAAAACAATATTTTATATTTCACTGATCCATAACAGATATAATAAATCCCATATAAAAATAAAAACAAAAACAAATAAACTGCTACGGTACAGCTTAGAAATACTCCGCTAAATGCCATAAGACTGAAATATTTGCACGAAACTGCACAATTTTCATACACTAAGCGTTCGTTTTGGCGGGCTGCCTGCATGCTGCTGCTTGTTTAAGTTTGTTTGTTTGTTGATTTCTAATAGTTTATCAAGTAGTCTAATTTATTCTCATTGTTCAGGACCACATCCACCTCGTCGCCCTCATCTAAAGGATGGTTTGCGACAAGTGTGCGTATCCTACTGTATTATTGCATTTCATATTTTGTTATTTACATTACAACATTGTAGCTAGTTAATCTGCTTCATAATTGTATTATATCACATAACCAATTCAATATGTCCATCGTGTGATAAAATCATGTTGGAAGTCTATCAGCTATCAATTTTACATAACCATCACTTGTATCAATCATTCAGGTCAAACCAAGTTGAGCAAGATCGTGGGCGTCGATCCGTACCGCAACAAGGCGCACAACAAGCTGCCGGGCGCCAAGAAGCCCGTCGTCGGCCCGTCCAACAAGCTCGTCGGCGTCGAAAAGAAGTGCGTTTTTAAAGTTTATTGGTTATTATTGATATTGGTTTTATTGGGTTTTAAGATTATTGTATAGTGGAGGGCCGTACACGAGTTTTGCTTCTTTCCATGATCAAAATCAGCGCGGTTAGAATTAGAAAAAGATCAGCATACGTCGAATAAAACCTTCTTTCCGGCAAAACTTTCTGTCGGGTGCGAGAGTTGAACCAAAGAGCTATCTAGTTCGAAGCGAGAGCGATACCACTACGCCTCGAGGGAATGTGATATTGCGAAGAAAGTTGGAATATAAACGACGGAAATAATAAGTATGATGTGCACTTCGTTCCATATACTATATGTTCAAAATCCACGATAATGTTTTCAACTGCGGTAGAGGATAGACCCTAGGGTTATCTGTTACAGTCAATATCATTTGTCCATATTAAATTTAGATGTTGAGTATAATTAACAGAGCTTTGTTGGATTGTGGTTATCGTCCACCTACACATTTCCTTGTCCTAGAACACTCGTCACTTTCCATCCTTCACGCAAGTACACTCACAATCATAGAATTCTTACACACAATACAATGTCAATCATACGTCACATACCTTTGAAACGCCCTATCTAGTCGCATTACGAAGACACTTTTGAAGAACTTCGTCTCGAAGTCGAAGTCGCACACTCACTGTGGGGTAGATCAGAGAAAAAAGCGGAGAGTCAGCTAACATCAAACATCAAAAACGTGCAAACTATGATAGTCAGACGGTTAGAACACGGTATTCGAGCTTCAACCGAGCTATAGTTCTAGGCTAGCAATCAGTTGCGCGCGGTGAAGTAGATCAGAGGACGACGGAGAGTCAACTAACATCAATAACCTGCAAAATATGATAGTCAGACTCAGACGGTTAGAACCCGGTATTCGAGCTTCAACCGAGCTACGTCGAAGTACTATGGACAAAGTACATTTGCAGGTTAATGAGTCGAAACAGGACACCGTTTCTAGTATCTACGTGGTTACAAGTGGTTACGTTGTCTTACGCGTTCTCTCTTTCTGATTATTACTCTCTTCATTGTCTGCAGGGCTAACGTGACCGCGTGACTGCGCACTGTAGGGTTGACGTAGATCAGAGAAAGAACGGCGAGTCAGCTAACATCCATAACGTGCAATCTATGAGAGTCAGAGAACACCGTAGTCGAGCTTCAACTGCAGGGCTAACGTGACCGCGATGAAGTGTCGAATCTGCAAGTGCGCCACCCACCAACCCACCGCCTACTACTGCAACACGTGCGCCTTCCAGAAGGTGAGCGATGGATTTATCTATTGGATTATAGTGGTCCCGCAATTGAGTTCCACTCTTTTCACGAGAGACATTAGCGAGCCTATCATATCGATGTATTGATTGGGTGGGTTGTGGATATTACTGATTTCAGGGCATCTGCGCGATGTGCGGTAAGAAGGTAGTTGACGTGAAGAACTCGCGTCAGTCCATTGTCTGATCATTCCACGAGGTCCCCTATTTGTTCATGTTTCATGTAGTCTTTCTCGATATTACAAATGTTGTGTAACTAATATGTGGTGGATTGTATTACAGTACCCATAGCTCGCTACTCGTTATGTGCGTTTATTGGATTGCAGTGTGATTCACCGTCTCATTTGTCGTGTACATAATCAGTTAATAATAAACTTTCTCAGTGTTCAAAGTACGTAAGATGCTGTACGTGTTATGAAGGTAAGAAGACATTTCTTCATCATTATGCGTTTGAGTCACGCTACCGAGATGTACTTGGCAATCCCTCTCTCTCTCTCTCTCTCTCTCTCCCTTCCTCCCTCCCTCCCTCCCTCCCTCTCTCTTCACCTTATTCAACTGCTTAGCTGAAAAGAGTCGACGAGACGAAATTTCCTTCAGATAGAGAGAGAGATTCGGCATCTTGAATTATACACCACCCTCATTTCCCTCTACCATGGTTACCAGTCCTACCAGTCAGTGCTCTTCTCATGCTCACCTCCGTATCGACTCTCTCCCTCCCCCCCTCTTTCTCTCTCTCTCTCTCTCTCCCTCCCCTCCCCCCTCTCTCTCTCTCTCTCCCTCTCTCTCTCTCTCTCTCTCTCTCCATCATTTCCCGTCATTCGCGCATTTGAATGCGATGTTTTCATCCATGCTCTGTGCCACGTTTCGAATTCCCCCTGAAATTCTATATCCAGGCGAGCCTGTGGCCCAAATTTTTCTCCGCTACTAGTAACCTAACGCTCTTACCAAGATTCCATTCAAAGACATTTGTAACGCGTTTGATGACTGGTCCTCTCTTATTTACTGTACCTCGACTTACTATTCTCAGTTGTATATCCACTGTTTTTATCGTTTAATTTTTTCCGAGTCATTTGATCTTCTTGTCTTTCAAACCGCGACAAATACGTGAGCTCATCAATCTGTATTGATGCAACCTTATCAGTTGTCTCTTTCTCTCTCTCTCTCTTTCTCTCTCTCTCTCTCTCTCTCTTTATCTCCCTCTCACTCCATCAATGGGACGCTCAATAGGAGCGCACTAAAAACCTGCGCCTCAACTTGCTTGCCTAATAATTACCGTGTTTTATGTGTCTATTCGACTACATTTGCCTATTTGACTTTACGATTTTCTCATTCCATCTATCTAATTTATATCTTTTCTTCGCCTTAATATTCTTACTAATACCAGATTTCGCATTAATCTTATGGTTATTGTTTCCGAGAGGCGATGTAGTGATTTGTACATCAATTATCTGGATTTTTTTCAAGAATCCTATACATCAATCACCAAAATTTACTAAGCATCCTACTAAAGATTTATGAGTAGATAGGCTCAGTGGGTGGTCTTCTCTCTCTCTCTCTCTGCCCCTCTCTCTCTCTCTCTCTCTTCACCCGCGCCGCGCTTCACCTCTCCTGTCGTCGCGTTTCGGCCGTGTGTCTAATGAGAG
>CAWZYM010000012.1:92500-192500 GCA_963966185.1 Rhabditoides inermis | reverse complement strand
CGTGAGAGTGGGCGCGAAATGTCGAGGGGGCTTCTTTCTCGGGCGATGTGCCATGTGTGTACTTTGAGCGCGCGTGTGTGTTGCGAGAAACGACGAGATTGTCTGGATTGCTATAAAACACATTTATATCACGTCATTTCTCTTGATCGTTCACTGTTCACTGAATCATAGCCCAGTTCGCATTTAACCATTGCACGTCTGCAAGTGCTAGTGATGTCACGTCTACGCCCCCTCCTCCCGTTTCATATTACGTCTAGGCTCATATAGCCTACGTGCAGCTTTTTCAAAATGCGGAACTGTCACGTTTACATTGCACTATAGTGGGCTAGGAATTCCGCAAAAATGAGTTCCACTCTTTCCACGAGATACATTAAGATGGTTAGGTATACCGTATACAATGATTAGAATCCAATGTCGAACCCGCGGACATCTGCTTGCTAAGCGAGAGCGTTACCACTACACCTCGTGGTCATGAGAGAGGATCAGCGATCATTTTGCAAGCTGCTTCACATTCGTGTCGACGGAACTTTTCTGTTTTCTCATGTATAGTAGGAAGCAAGTGCACATGTTGCCACGCACACAGTAGCTTCATAAGATGAGGAGTTCTCTCCATGTGCACTTTCTTCCGATCATCTCATCGCGCCTTTGCAGAGAAGCGCTCAGGAGTGTTAGTCTGATAATCTGTCTACACACATTAGTCAAACAGCTTGCAACATTATGAGACGAAACCAGTGAGAAAACGATCTCGCAAGCTGCTTCACATTCGCGACGACGGAACTTTCTACCTTCTCACCTCCTCTCCTTTGCAGAGAAGCGCGTGCAGGAGACGCTGTCGGTGACCGTGGCTACGTCAATCTTTGCCGCCGTCCTATTCAACTCGATACGCAACTGGGACAACTCGGTCAGTTCAGCCTGCTCCTGCTCCTGCTCCTACTCATGTACCTTCTTTCCCCCTTCTCCTACTCCTTGTTCTCCATCTTCTTCTGCTCCTCCTACTCCTTCCCGTTTCGTCGCTTTCTGCTCCTCTTGTACTTGTTCTGTCTTCTCCTTCTGATCCTTCTCCTGCTCATCTTGCTCCTGCTCCTTCTCCCTACTCCTCCTTTCTCCCCCTGTTACCCCTCCCTTCTTCCACTCCTCCCTTTTCCTCCACCTCCCTCCCTTCTCCAGCTCCTCTTCACCGTTCTCGTCTCGGCTGTCCTGGGCATCTTCACGGCCGACTTCGCCTCGGGACTGGTGCACTGGGGCGCCGACACGTTCGGATCGGTGAGTACTGTAGATATGAAGGGGTACTGTAGGTATAGTGGGTGAGAAATGCGGTACTGTAGGTATAATTGGTATACTGTAGATTACTGTAGCTACCGTACAGGTGGACACGTGGATCGGCCGCAACTTTATCCGCTCGTTTCGCGAACATCACGTTGATCCGACGGCCATCATTCGACACGACTTTATCGAGGTGGGCTGGGCTCTCTCTCTCTCTCCCTCCCTCCCTCTCTCTCTCTCTCTCTCTCTCTCTCTCTCTCCCTCTCCCCCCTCTCTCCCCCTCTCTCTCTCTCTCCTCCCTCTCTCCATCTTTCCCTCTCTCTCTCTCTCTCTCTCTCTCTCTCTCTCTCTCTCTTTCTCTCTCTTCATGAAGCTGCCCAGGTGAACGGCGACAACTTTGGCATCTGCATCGTGCCGCTGGCGTACTCTCTCTACCAGCAGTGCAGCTACTCACAGTCTCAACTGGCCGAGTGGACCCACGTGCACTGGTACCTCCTCCTCCTCGCCGTCTATGTGGCAATGACCAACCAGGTACGGGGGTTACGGTACTTTGAATACGTGGGACACGGTAGTTTTGATTTTCGTGAGACTGCCCTAGGCGTCAGTTTGGTACAGTTAGGAGAGCTTTAATCGAGCAGGCACTTTTGTGCTTAGTACGTTGCACTTGTGTGATTAGTAAATTACACTTTTGCGATTAATACGGTATACGGTACTTTGTAGGGTTACTGTATTCACGTTTCAGATTACTGTATTTCAGATCCACAAGTGGTCGCACACGTACTTTGGCCTGTCCAAGTGGGTGGTGGCGCTGCAGAAGGCGCACATCATCCTGCCCCGACACCATCACAAGGTACGGTAGGCTTCGTGGGTGGTCCGCTAGTACTGCTACTGCTACTATAGTTTGACGGCGGGCTTGTTGGTTGCGATTTGACAAGTTTGAATGGTAGTGGTATAAGGCACCATAATCATATCGCCGTGGGTGGTCTCTGCGCTTCGTGGGTGGTCTCCATCTCACCTATACAGGTGCACCACATTGCCCCGCACGCGTGTAACTACTGCATCACCACCGGATGGCTCAACTATCCCCTCGACTATTTGGGGTTCTGGCGGGGCGCTGAGATGGTCGTCACGGCGCTCACGGGTGCGTCCCTCTCTTTCTCCTTCTCTCTCTCTCTCTCTCTCTCTCTCTCTCTCTCTTTCTCTCTCTCTCTCTCCCTCTCTCTAACCATCACTCTTCAGGCATGCAACCTCGCGAGGACGACCTCAAGTGGGCGACCAAGTTGAAGTAGGCCCCGCCCCGCGCGGCCACGCCCCCTCCTCCTACCACCACAACATTCACTCATACGGGCATCGTGTTTCTCTATGTATATCCGCTAGTCACCCTAGTCTATGAGCCTTACGAGCTTGTGATTCGACTACTGCGTCTTTAAAAGTTCTTATAAAATGTCTCGACGACTTTCCAATAGTTTCAATTTTGCGCGCGCGCGAATCTTTTTCGTTTCCCGTGCCACCTTTATCATATTTGCGCAGAGAGAAAGAAGAGTGTTCTAGGAACATATATGCAATTGTGTGTGTCTCTTGCTATCTGTTTCTCTTTATATGTCTCGGAATTGTAAACTGCATAAATAAATTTTATGGTTTGTGTCGGTATGCCTCATTTCTTCCTTCTCGCAGGAAATCAGCTCATCAAGACACTTTCCGAACGATTTACGCTTCGAATTTTCAACGGTGTTCGTAACATCATCACGATAAAACTCGTTTATTATCGACAAACATCATCAACACATAAAAACATATCAAAATGACAAAGTAAAAAAATGGGGGGAAACGACTGTGTGTGTGGCAGGAAACAACACTGGGAAAGAACGATATCTCGAGAGAGGGAGAGGAAGAAGAAGAGGACTCCTCGCCTCCATATTTACAAGTGCAATGTGGTACTCGTGTCTCGTGTTCAGATTGTGATTCTCGATGCATACATATATAGATACAACTGATACCCAATTGAGCGCTGCGTGGCTGCTGAGGTCAGACTCGCTCGGACCAACCCGATCCGAGCTGGTCAGGGAACCAATTCTCACCTGCCCGATTTGGGCTTGGGCTTGCCAGCGTCTGCTGCCGTCTGTCGCTTGTTCTTCCGGTGGCCTCGCTTCGGACCACCCAGAGCGACACTGGGATCCGCGGCAGAATACGGCGGCGGCGGCTCCACAACTACCACCTGAAACACATACTTGCTACAACTCTAAACTTGCATACTGAGACGTGGCTCTATCATGAAACTCTATCATGAAGCATGGGAGACAACTTCACATTCATACTTATCAAACCCCATAATCTTCCAACCCGTTAAAAAAAAACCATCACACAACTACTACTTTCATACAGTAACCCCATACTACAACTCATACTGTACCGGTACCACTACCAAACGCGATAATCTACTTTTCATACAGTAACCCTAATCGCTAACCTACCAAACCACCCTCTCACCTGCGGTGACGCAGACGTGCTGGGAATCATTGGAATCGGAGGCATTGACGGAGCACTCGGCAGGGGCGGGGCCGAGGGCCGGACCTGCTGTCTCTGCGCGGCTGCTGCTGCTGCTGCTGCCGGGGCGGCTGCCACCGCCACCGCCCGTCCCCCGCTGGGCGCCGACCGCACTCGCTGATCCCCGCCTCCCCCAGCCGCCGAGCGAGAACGCGCGCGACGCTGACGCTGCAACAAACACAATCAATGGATCATTATCATAATATCAAATCATTATCATAATATCAAATGAATCAACAACCCCACTCACAATCAACGTGCCGGGCCTGGTCAAGGTGTGGTAGATGTTGAGGGCGGGCGGCTTGTTCGGGTTGGTGCTGGGCGTGTGCACGGCGCAGCACTTGACAAAGAGGGCCATGAGCAGGAGCAGGCCCAGCCCCGCGCCCACCACCGCCCACCACTTGTGCTGCACCCACTGCTGCAGCGACTCGATCGTCCTGCAACGGGTGGCGTCTCTCTCTCTCCCTCCCTCTCTCTCTCTCTCTCTCTCTCTCTCCCTCTCTCTCTCTCCTTCTGTATCCTCTCTACCCTTTTCTGTCCTCTCTCTCCTTCTACTTTTCTTTCTCCTCTTTCTGGTTCGCTCACGGTAGAGAAGCTCTCATTCTCTCCCTCCCTCCCTCCCCCCTCCCCACTCACCTCCTGTCAAACAGGAGATTCTTGAGCCTCGCCAATGGCCCATTCGCGTCGACACTTCGGCACTTTCGGAAAATGTCACAGTAGCCCTTGTAGTTGTTGCAGGGTGAGCCGGGATGCAGCCACAGACCGTCCCGCCCCTTGCGGTCCTTTTGCTGGAAGCGAGACGAGCGATTCGAGGCAAACTCGGCAAGGGAGACGGTCGACACACATTCTGAAAGGGGGGGGGGAGGTGAGAGTGTCCAATTAGCTGGCACGGGAGAGGGAGAGGGATAGAGAGAGAGAGAGAGGGAAAGAGAGAGAGAGGGAAAGAGAGAGAGGGGGGAGGAGAGAGAGGGAGAGAGAGGAGAGAGAGGGGGGAGGAGAGAGAGGGAGGGAGAAGAGAGAGAGAGAGCGAGAGAGAGAGAGAGAGAGACTCACTTCCGTCCTTGAAGCAAGCCAGATAGCACAGCTCCTCCGGTTTGCCCTCCGTCAGGAAGCAGTCCTTGAGGCCGAACTGCTCGCACACGCTGCCGTTGCAGTTGCCGCCAGAGCACACCTGAACGAGTCCAATCTCTCTTTCTCTCTCTCTCTCTCTCTCTCTCTCTCACTCATCTCCTACTTTCACCATCCCTACAGTCTACCGCAAGACATGGATACCTCGACCTCCTCCTCTTCTATACTATCCATGCTATCCTAGCCTCGTGACCACCTCTTCGGGTACCACACCTCCTCTCTCTCCCTCCCCCTCTCCCTCCCCCCCGTACCTTCGTGCTGTCCTGACAGGGTATGCCGTCGGGCTTGGCCTCCGACAGGGGGCATTGCGCCGACTGCCCGTTGCACGTCTGCGCGTACGAGCACTCAGACTCCTGCAAATGAGTGATATGATATCAAATCAAATCGTTGATCCGGAATCGTTATAATCTGAATATGACACCACAATCATGATGTGGTGTCATATTCAGATTATAACGATTCCGGTTCGGTTCTAACTGATATGATATGATAGATTATATCACAAGCTAACGCCTATGCCCTACATCTCGGTACTAGTGCTCTTCAGCTTCCCATCTTCCCAAATCCCCAATGTCAAGTGGCAAATGCGACATTCCAAGACGAGTCCTCTACATGCTCTCAAATAACAAATCCGCATAACAAACATAAGCTACCCGATTCTATTTGGCTGTACTGAACCCCGTCAACGCACCCCTCTGCACATTCTCTCGTCCCGGCCCTCGTACAGCGAGCACGTCTCTCCGTTGCAGCAGTATCCCTCCGAGGGCGAGCAGCGCGCGCCCCGCTTACGTTTGCACGGGCCGGGGCCGCCGCCGCTACGACCAGTCTCGTGCGGCACGCAGCACCTGTAACGCACAGTCTTACTTGGCAAACTTAACTTAGTCTTAGTCAGGAACTTAGTCAGTCTATTCAGGAAACTATAGCCAAGAAACTATAGTCAGGAACTAGAACTGCGAGCTCTCGCTTGGCCGGGAGCCGCTTCCTCCCAACACATCAACCAACACACATACAAACTTTCAAACTTTCAAGCCACAATAATACCATGATAGCCAAAACACGAATCCATCCCGCACTCACTTGCCGGCCATCTGATCGCAGTGACCAATGTCTCAGACTCAATCATTTAGCGGCAAACATCTGCCATAGATCGCAAAACACAGTTTGCGATTCTAACAATCATTCAATACACGACTACAACCCGCACTCACTTGAAGTAAAAACATCAACCACTACGCACATACACTTTCAATGTAACATAATATGAGTCACTCAATATGAATCAATCAATCAATACTCACTTGTCGGCCATCTGATCACAATCCGCCTGCGAGAAGCCGCAGTCGCACTCCTCACCCGGCTCGTGGATCTGGTTGCCGCAGAAGGCCGACGTGCGCTCTGTAAATCGATAATCAATCGATAAACCCTCCCACTATAATAATACCTATAATGATACGTAATCCCTTAATTGAAATATCTATTAATCGATAATCACAATCGATCCCTGCCACTCACCCTGGAAGCAGTTGCGCTTCATGGTCGGATTAATCGGGCCGTTATTCTTGGTGGGATCGATCGGGACAGATTGGAGGACCACCGACAGGACCTGAACGCACCATCTTTATCTCTCCCTCTCTATCTCTTTCTCTCTTTCTCTCTCTCCCCTCTCTCTCTCTCACACACACACACACACAACCCTCTCTAACAATCTTCATAACCACATAACTACTGTCTAGAAAAGTCAGTGTAGTGGAAACCCTGTCCAGATCAATCCCTCCCTCCTCTCCCTCCCCCCTTCTCACCTGACTAATATTGGCAATGCTGCAGCTGCTGAACTTGGCGTTGTTGGGTTTGTCTCCCGAGGTGGCCGACGCGAACATGATAAAGTTGCCGTGGGGAAGGCCGGGCTGGCATTCGGCCGGGAAGTCGTGCGGCGAGCCAAAGTTGTGGCCGATCTGAAACCACAAACTATGTCATCACTTCCAAACTTCTCATGATCTCTCACCAATCCGTCTCCTCCTCTCACAGACCAACTATTGCAATCAACTACAAGTCCAACCCATTCCAAACTCTATCCGATGGAAATGACAACCACGTACATAAACCGTCCCATGATCACATAATGCGATACCGGATAAATGTTGAATTGAATTGAAACCGTTTCCCTCCACCCACCTCGTGCGCCAGTGTCAGCTGCGACACCCTGGTCGGCACGCGGTTCCCGTAGTTGACCAGCGTGACAATGCCACAACTCCTACACATACTCCCACCCTCCCACCCACTCCCCCCACCCACCTCATGGGCGAGCGTAAACATCTACCACCAACTACAAGTCCACCTCCAACTCTATCCATCATAACCCTATCAACGATCGGAAACCACAACTCATATACTCCCCCACCCACCTCGTGCGCGAGCCAAAACAACAGTTCTTCCCATACTAACTAACAAGTAGACCCATATCGGTACACACCTCGTGCGCCAGTGTCAGCTGCGACACCCTGGTCGGCACGCGGTTCCCGTAGTTGACCAGCGTGACAATGCCCGTGTTCAGCGAGCGGAACACCCAGCCCCTCGTCCCCTCGTTGTAGCGCTGGAACAGCTGGCAGATGCCGCCCGCCGTGTCTGAAAGGAGATGGTATTTACATACAGGTAAATACAGGTGTGCAGGTGTAAAGTGTGCTGGCAGAAACATTGGTAGTGAGACATACATGTATCCAGGTATACAGGTGTAACATATGATCATGAAATAGTGATACCGAGTGTTTGATTTGAATTTGATTTGATTTGATACAGGAGTACAGGGTTAAAGTGTGGTGGCAGATACCGTCCGCGGTGTCTGCAAAGACAATCGTTTCAATCCAGCGTTTATCCGGATTCGTTATATCTGAATATGACGACAAAATCAAACTCACATTGACTAATTTGAATCGACCGTTTTGAATAGTGTGATAGAAAATTAACAAATACAGTGTCGACTGGATTTTGAAGAAGAAACGAAATGCAATAACTCACTGAATTGCGGACTGGCGACCCACGCGAGACCCAGAGTACCGCCGACAAAGTCACTGCAAAGACACACAATCAATATCAATCAATAGCGTCAATCAATCGATATCGTTAATCAATCAATAACATGAATCAATCGATAGCATCAATCAATCAATACCATCAATCAATCAATCAAGACCCACCGGAAGGTGAGCGCGTAGGCGAGACAGAACGCCGAGTGGTTGCGCTGGCTGTTCAGGTTGAGGAAGTTGCTCACCTACAAAATCAGGCAATCAATCATTCGATATCAATCGATATCAATCAATAACGCACATCGACGTTTTCCTCGCAAAACGGGTTGTCCTGTCCGGGCAGCGCCTTGCCGTTCGAGCACGAATCGGGCGTGTAGATCTAGAACAAATCGATCAATAATCAATCAATCAATCACACACCAATATCAAACTAATATATCGAAACGCTCAGAGAGGAAACAGTAATCAATCAATCAATCAATCAATCAATCGATAACCTATCAATACTCACGCTGGTCCGCTGGATGACAAAGTGCAGGCCCTTGATGCCGTTGAAGTTGGTGCCCTCGTAGATCTCGTTCACCGCCTTGATGTGGTTGTAGAACAGCGAGACAATCTCCTCGCGAGTTCTGAAATTGATTACTAAAGTCCAAAATCCAAAGTGTTTATCCGGAATTGTAGTAGTCCGTGTAGTAACTGTAGGATAAGTAATCCGGAAATTGATTACTAAAACATCCAAAACAACGTATAGCTAACGCGGATCAATCAGAACACAACCGATCCGGGTCGATTACAAAACCATAAACACAGTACGTACCTGATCGGAACGTGATTCGTAATCACAATCAGTATAAGCAACATAGTAGTGACATAAAGTAGTAACATAAAGTAACAACATAGTAGTAACATAATAGTAGTGAACCAACCTGATCGGGTCCCGATTGCCCTCCTTATGCCTGATATGCTCGTACAGCTTGTGGTCTGCCTGCATGTAGAGGGAACACGTCCGGACAGAGTAGAGCCCGTTCGAGTCGCGAGTCGAGCGCTTCTCACGACTGCAATGCCGTTCAGGTTTACACGTTTATTCTCAGGCGGCAATCAGTTTACTTCATTATAAGCCACTGTATGGGTCCAAAGTATGGGTGTAACAAATTATCAAATCACGCACTTTCTCCCCATCCCTGCCCTCACCCCTTTTCCCTCAAGTGAAAGTGACAGAGAAAGTCCTGCCAGAAGAGGCGAAAAGAAATGCCGGAGAGGCATTCACAGACCGGATCCTCCGCCACTCACACACACACAATGCCTCCTGCACTCTGCACGCCAATCGCTTTCCGCTATACTATCCCACACCGGCAAAAAACATCACATACCCATCTGATGGGAGCTGTACACGTCAATAATGGTACTCTGATGGTCCAGGAATGATTATCGATCAAGTCTTCCCGCCACTAACCTCGTCGGACTGATGTCACATTCAGATATTCAGGATAACCGATTGATTATTGATTGATTGATAGACACCCATGCCATCACAACGACCGCAAGATGATCGTCATCGTCATTGAAAACATCTCCACATTCCACGAATCGCTACCGCTCAACAACAATAGATAACTGTGAACCACATAACACATAACATCAACAGTTCCGGAGCAATCAATAATAAAAACAAATCAAAAAGGGCCTGAAGATTCCTTTGTGTTTCATCCCCGTTGTTGTATTCTTGATATCGGCAGTAAATCAAGTCAAAAAGGGGAGACTCACGCATGCATGGTCATCCAATTCGTCGCATAGTCCTCTCCCCCTGCTCCCCCTCCTCGTCCCCCCACTCCTCCATCGGCGCTCCGCTGCACACGCTCCATCCCCCGCCGCATCTCCTCGTCCAGCGCGCAACCGTGCTGCGCAAACGCATCCGCGTCCCTGCGAATCAATCGATAAGCAATCAATAATCACCTCAAAAGTTGTTCAGCTATATACAATCAAATATCGATAATCAATCATTCCCCTCAGCTGTTCAGCATCAATCAACACATAATCAAAATGTCGGAAATCAATCAGCATTCCTGATATGGCGGTCAGGCTATCACAAAATACAAATTCAATCGATAATAAATCAATAACTCACCTCTTGACTCTCATTTTGTGGTGGTTGATGTCCTTGTCGTGGTAGATGATCGAGTGGTAGTGCGATGGACGCGAGTCCACGTCAAAGTACTTGGCGGCCTGAAAATGCTCTCTCTCCCTCCCTCTCTCTCCTCTCTCTCGCTCTCTCTCTCCTCCCCCTCTCCCTCCCTCCCTTCATCTCTCCTCTCCCCTCTCTCTCCCTCCCTCTCTCCCACCTTGTCGACCGTGTAGCTGTGTCCGTCGCTGAAGTGGATGTGTCCGTCGAACACCCCATCCAGAATCGAGCCGTACACCCGCGAGCCGGGGTCGCCTGCGAATTTGCATATCAATTCAATTCAACATTTATCCGGTTCTGTGATCATAACTCAATATCAATCAATTAATAGTTTATCCGGAATCGTTATCGTTACTCAAACAACCGAGAAGCTACTGTGAATATGCTTCTCGGATCGCCTGCATAATCAACAGTTACACGCACACAACTTCTCACTTCTCATCTCAACAATCTTCCCCTCTCTCCCCTCTATCTACCTCAATCGAACCAGGTTCGACAATGAAACATGTGATAATTATGTGCATATGTTCGCAACCCAACTAAATAACTCGCTGTGTCTTTTTAGCTTCTTTTATATGATTTGGAACCATTGTCTCCACTCTCTCCTCCCTGCCCCCTTTTTCCCTTTCTTACATGGTCCATTCCGATCATTCCTCGTTCTCTCACTCTCTCTGTCTCCCTCACAAAAAGACAAATTACATCAAATGACACCGAGAGGACACCGAGAGGACACACACTCCTGCCAACGAGCACAGGAGAGCACGTTCTCTCTCTTTCCCTCCCTCCCTCTTCCTCTCTCTCTCTCTCTCTCTCTCTCTCTCTCTCTCTCTCTCCAGCCACTTACAGATTCATCTATTCCCCCCTCTCCCTCTTTGACCCAGACCAATAATATTTCGCGAGGACGAGACGAACACACATATATACACACACACGCTCCCCCTTCCCCTACGCACAAATAATTGATAATCCCATTACTCGTCCTCTCTACCGCCGTCGCCGCCGCCGTCATCTCTCTCTCTCTCTCTCTCTCTCTCTCATTTCCTTCCCATGCAAATCACCCACTTTCTCACACTACCAATAACAACAGTTTTAATCGCATTTCAATGGAGAATCGCGTAGTAAACTGATTCACACAAAAGAGCTATCACGCGCCAAAACAATAGTCCATCAGTATTCTCATCCCTGTCACGACTCGGCGGTGACGCATCGTTAGTCATCCCTACACACAGCAGCAACTGATCACAGCCCCCGTTCGATGAACCAAACAAAGTGAGGTGCTATGAATGAAACCGAGTGGAGGAATCCACTTGACCTCCTCCCTCTTTCCAATCGTTTCCGCCCTCTCTCTCTTCCTCCCTCCCTCTCCCTCATTCGTCCCAGTTCCACAAATATCACCCAGCCATATTTAGAATGGAGGAAGAGAGAGAGAAAAAGAGAGAGAGAGAGAGATCACTCGCCACAAAACGACTAGACTACGACTCACACTCTCACACACACACATACAGTCTCAATTCAGGTCAACCCTCCATTCACACAGAGACCACCCACAATGAATCCATACGTTCACGGTTCACCTGACTGATCCGATCAGTGCATCCTTTTCAACTGTCACAATTTCTCCCGTTTCGCTTCCGTCTCACCGTGTCAACTTCTTATTTGCGAGCGCACAGCTAAAGCGCGCGCGCAAGAGTTTACTGTTGCGGCGCACAGTCGAGTGTGCTAACACAACAAAACACGACCCCTCGGGGGCCGCGATCTCGAAAAAGCGTCATAATTCAAGCACAGCTGATCAAATTCCGCTCCCCACTATCTCACACGCGTAAAAACAGCAGTTCACTTCGGACTAGTGCCGAATTTACAACGGGGGAGTACGTGTACTCAATCGCTCAAACACAAACTTCATCCCGGACATCCGTCAATCAATCAATAACAAACAAGTAAACAATAACCATTATTATCCCCCGTGTATTTCGATCACTCGCTCGTCAATACATTATCAATAAACAAACAAAGTAAACAAAACACGACTCACTCTTCTCCCCTTCCCATACATATCCGTAACAAGTAACACGCCAATCAATGAATCAATAAATCAATAAACAATCAATAAACACACGACCCACTCTTCTCCCATCCCTCGTAGAGGAAGTGATGGGGCTGGAGGTCGACCCACGCGCCGTTCTCGTCAGTCACGTGGGCAGAGTCGAACAGACCGTCCACGTCGTCGACAGGGAGGAGGGAGAGGTGGAACGTCCTGAGGCAATCAATCAATCAATCAATCAATCAATCAATAATGAGAATGGTGAGCCACACAGTTATTGGTAGAATGAGAGTTTCCCTGTTTCCGCCCGTTACCCATCAATCAATCCACCAATGAAGTATAAAAGGAGAAGAAACAGTACACAAGACCATACCGAAACATAACTAAAAACTCAAACACCATGAACATGCCTCTCTCTCACCTGTTGTGCGAGTTGAACCGGATGTTGACGGGCTGGCCGTAGCGGCTCGACGCGCGCTTCCGCCGCTCCGTCGCCACAGTGCGGTAGCTCAACGTCTCAAACTCGTCCACAAACTTGTTCAGCGACAATACTGCAAAGCAATCAATGATCAATTAATCCATCAGTAAATGAACCAATGATAACTGTTAGCTGTTTAAACAATCAATAAACCAGGAAACAAACGCTCACCTTCTGGCAGTAGCAGGCAGGCGCCCACCAAAACGACCCGCAACAACATGCTTCGATGCGTAGGCGATAAGTGAATATATAGTATATAGACAGATGCACAAATGAAGGTAGAAGTCGACGGTACACAAAGGCTATAACCGCATCGAGGTGGCGGAGAGAGGAAAGCACTGAAAGTAATCAAATATATACAATACACCAAAACACAGTACACACAACCCGGATCGCGCGAACAACGTAGATAGACAGGTGTGACAGACAGTGCCATCCAGGTGGCTCTCCCAGACTGATTCTCCGTCACATTAGAACATGTGACGAAATCGACTCGATTCAATCGAAACGCAATCAAGCAGTGCGCAAAAACCGGGGGCCTGACTGAAGAAAAAAAAGGGGATCAAGGGGCGGAATATTCACAGCGCACCCGTGTGCACAGACCTAATCGAATCGATCCACAGTGAATCACAGCACCTCCCGGATATCATCTCAACATCACTATCAAGTACAGCTGATTAGCTGATAGGAATGAGTAATGTGCTATCACAGCTATCACAATCACCGGCGCGCCATCTGTTTCGCATCAGATTACACAAACGCGCGCGCGAGCGCGGCACAGTGCCGAGAAATGGCAAATCATCTAAATCATATGATCCGAGTTGAAGCCTCGTCGCAAATGAAGCTTCTCCAGGATATATGGGCAGTACACAAACACATGCAGTACACAAATCGATACTCACACACAACCAAACAAACATGCACGCCATATTTGCCTCGATCAAACACATTTGAACAAAAATGCAACGCAAATCATATACACAACATAATAGTTCATCCAATCAATACATCGATAGTTTCCTAGGGCTCATCACGCTTCGGCGCGCTCCGGCGATAATGATATACACGAATCACGCACGCGCGCGTGGGGGCAACCTGCACAAACCGCAAACAGCCGCGGACGGATTGACCCCCGCTGACCCGCCCCCTCCTCTCATCCACCCACGCACAACAATCGATCGATAACTGCACAGTACAAAGCGGAACAAGGAACACACGTGTGCGACGAAAAGACGCGGCGGCCTTCGATCGCAGCCATTACCCACATCTCTCTCCTCTCTTTTCACCTCTCACTACCTGCCACCGCCAACCGCAATTACGACCCTCATTATACCATTTCGAATACCGGTACACGTTTTGAACAACGACTTACGCGTACCACACGAAAGGGGTGACAATCGATGTGTGCATTGAATGGAAGAAGACTAGCTCTCCCTCTCCCTCTCTCTTTCTGTCTTCCACTCCCTACTATCGCCTTGAGGTGACACCGAGCGAGCGAGAGAGCGAGAGAGAGAGAGAGAGAGAGAGAGGACTAAAATGAGAGCGAGGCGACAGACGAGGTTGTCTCGCCCCTTAGAGCCTAGATATGAGAGGCGGAGTGAGAGAGAGAGAGAGAGAGAGAGAGAGAGACTTCAATCGGTGCGCGCGCCAATGTGTCCGCAGACGACATTCAGCCTCTTCTCTCTCTCTCTCTCTCTCTCTCTCTCTCTCTCTCTCTCTCTCTCCTCTCTCTCTTCTCCCATTGACTGTAAGCCTCACAGTCACTAACTACACTAACACACAACAACAAGCAACAGAGAACTAGTTATCGACTAGAATACAATCTCTCTCTCCCTCTCTCTCTCTCTATCTCTCTCTCTCTCGCGCCACTAGTCAACCCAAGTGAGTGCCGCCGTCCGGAGAGAGAGAGAGGAAAACGACTGCAGCTGCATAATAGCTCTCTCCCTCCCGCATTCTTCTCTCTCTCTCTCTCTCTCTCTCTCTCTCTCTCTCTCTTCCCCTCTCTCCCTCCTAGTCCAGAGGCGGACAACACTCTGGGTGCTGCTTTCAGTGCGAGTGGTCATTGCCCTCTCCTCTCTCTCTCCTCCGACATCACATTCCATCCAGACCAATATCCGCCCTCCGGAATATCCATATGCCAAACTCTCTGACTGACCACTCGACTCCCACCCTCGTGTCAACAAATACCGGAGCGAAACCTGAAGCCGTAATCTCAGGATATCCTCATAACAAATCCGTGTCCAGCACACCTTGGGGCAAAGATCCGGGGCCATTAGGCCTCTCCGTCTCCCTCTCCCCCTTCTCCTCCCGACCAATCCTTGCATAATCTATAGCGTGTCAATTTACAGCGCATCTCTCCTTCTCTCTCTTCTCATGCCAGTCATTTGCAACATTATCTCCACTACACATCTCTCTAACAAATCAAGCCGGAAAGCAAAGCTGCCATACGGGGACGGGAAACATGAATGCTCTCATGCGGCACTAGCGCAAAGTGCGAAGCGAATGAAAGAAAGAGAGGGAGGGAGGGAGGGAGAGAGAGAGATTCCCTCCCTCCTTCCTGCCGACAGCAATAGTCTCGAGAGAGACATATTGCACTCTCTCCTCACATCCTTACATAACGCGCCCATTCATCATGCGATGCTAAACGATACGGGATAACAAAACCTCTTCTCACCATCTAGAACCACAAAACATTCTCTGTCTCTTCAAAAACGGGCAGACAAAGGCGGGCGGAGAAAAGAAGGTGGTGTCATTCGATAGTCGGGCGGGTGTTGAAAGGCCGTTCTCATAGCATGGAGCGCGCCTCTTTCCCCCCTCTCGCAAAGTTTTCGATATGTTACATTCCCCTCAACTCGCTAAAAGTAGTCTACTCTCCGGTCGGTGAATGTTACTTTCCCCACAGTGTGCCCCTCTCACTCTCGCTAGCCAGAATGTAGTCTACTTTTGACCGGAGGGTAATTCTCCTCTAAAAGTGGCAAAAGGGAGGAAAACTTTTCAACACCAAATGTGAAACTACTTTCACTTGAAATTAGATGTGTTCGATAGAACTCGATGACATTTGATAAAGATATCTAGAATTTGCATTTTTTGATAACCCGTGACACCTTGCATGCTACTGGTGCATATAGGAAATTGTCAACGGCGGCGTCGGTTTAGTTACCCAAGTTTGGGGTAATTTCAAAAATCAAGTGTTGAATCATAATGTGCAACACAATTACCTAATAACAATACGTATACGTAACAACCGCAGTCCATAGTATACGTTTTCATTAAGTTCACACGTTTCCTTTAGAAACGTATGATTACGTGTTCAAATGTCGAAATGTTGAATGGCAAAAATCTTGCCGGCGACCGGAATCGAACCATGGTCCATGGACTGCAATACAGCCTGTCTCTTGATGATCTGGCACGCACACCACTATACCATGTGTGTCACATTTTGCTGCGCGTTAAGAACGCATACCACTTGAGACACTCTTCGTACGCTAATGTGTCATAAAAATTTCTGGATGACCTGGATTGTTGACTTACATATTTATTTTCTCACGCCTGCTTTCACCTTTGCAGCTAATTGTAGGGGTTTGGATCATTGTCATAAGTATCCCGGTATGAATCACATGTCGCTAGGTATTATGTTTAAAATCTATAAAGCGGCGTCGGTTCAATTACCCAAGTTTGGGGTAACTTTAAAACCTTCAAACACGGCATAGAAAGACCAAAGCATCCAGATACAAATCGTCACGAGTTCCACATCGATCGTGAAACGTCACATAAATCAATAATCACAAGTCACCAGTGGACTTCGATTATGCTTCACCAATTCGAAAAGTGCCACTGGCAATCTCACTTTGCGCCTTGAGTAGGTTACATTCTGGTCAGAAGTAGGTTACATGAGGGTCAAAAGGAAGGTTACTTTCGGGTCAATGAATGTTATGTGTACCGCACACATAACATTCATGGTTGACCCTCATGTAGCCTTCAGCTAAGGGGAATGTATCCTATCGAAAACCTTCGGAGCTCTCCCCACTCGAGAGAGAGAGAGAGAGAGAGAGAGAGAGAGAGAGAAGAGCCACTGGGAACCAAGGCAAAAACTAGCGCACGCAGCGCGAAAAAGCACACGAGAGTCTAGGAAGGTCGAATCAGAAGGAGAGGCGCATGTGAGCGGAGAGCGGACACAAAGCAGGTTCTCCCCTCCCCTCTTTCTCTCTCTCTCTCTCTCGCCACAAACCGTCTATGGAGGTCACACGAGAGAGAAGAGAGAGAGATCATGACTCACACCAGGGTGGTGTTGCAAGAGACATTAGCTAGCCGGCAGCTGGCCACCGGTCAGTCAAGCCAAGGCCACTCCTCTCTCTCTCTCCTCTCTCCGATTCCCACTCTCCCATTTCCCTCTTCTCTCTCTCTCCATCGTCCGAAAATCGAAATCACATCATATCAAGTATCGCATCAGTCCGCATGTCTTTAAAAAAAAAAACTCAAGATATGAAAATGTCGTGAGAACATTCAAAATCTGAACATAAAGTCTTACTCATTATCATAAACGTTTATCCAAAGTCATAATCGAATAACAGAATATACAACAGAACAACAGCAACACGCCATCCAACATGCTCTCATATTCAATACCGCAACAAACAAAAAAACTCAACAAGCTTATCGTAACAAAGTAAAGTAGACCAATCCCTATACCTAACCATGACACTTTCTTCTAGCAGTGTCGTGAAGCAAAGTCCAAATAATAGTAGAGGGTGAAGAGCGTTCGTTCCAACTGAAACAGTACTCTCTCATCTCTTCCCTCCCTCCCCACTCTCTCTCTCTCTCTCTTCCCCATCTCTCTCCTCTCTCTCTCCCCTCCCTTCTCCCCCCTCTCTCTACCTCTCTCTCTCTCTTTCTCCCCCCCCACCTCTAGCTCGGCGGCCTGTAGCGCGAGCTTGGCCTTCTTGTACGCGTCGAGCGTCTTCCGATCCGCTGCGCCCATGTACAGCTCCTCCACTTCCGCTATCTGCAAAGCCAGTCACATCTACTCCACTCTCTTCGGTTTTCTCGATCCCTCCCTTCTCCAATTTACCATATCCATCCAAGATCACCACTTCTCTTCATCCACTGAGGAAGGAGTGCATGGGAAGAGAACACATTCTATCCATCAACTACTTATGACATCATCCCCCACCTGCTGCTGCTTGGCTACTCAAATACAAATATACTACAGCCCCCCCTCCTCTAAAAAGCCCACAACCTGCGTAATTCGCGTTACATGCATGATACCTATCCCCAACCCCATCCCCAGTCTGACTGTTGCTGCCATTCACTCTCCATGCCTTATCCCTCCATGCCCCCCACCTGCTGCTGCTTGGTCGCCTCGTCGAGGTTCTCGTCCGCGTTGATCTGCTCTGTGATCGTCTCCAGCTTCTGCTCCCGATCCAGCACCGACTTGTTCTCCCGCTCCTCGTGGTGACGGCGCAGGATCAGGTTGCGCAGCGACTGCAACGCCACCTCTCTTTCTCTCTCTCTCTCTCCTTCCCTCTTTCTCTCCTCTCTCTCTCTCCCTCCCCCCACCTTGCAAGTGAACTCCACCAGCGCCTTGACCGTCTGCTGCATGTTGACGTGGTAGAGGTAGAAGGTGCGCGCGGGCGCAAAGTCGTTCGTCTTGGCGACCGGTCGCTGCGTGACGTAGCCCTCGCCGAGCAGCGCGTACAGCAGGTCGCGCGTCTCCTTCGCGCCCATCATCGCTAGCTTCTCCATCTGAAACGATGCACGCGTTTCGGACGCGATCGGGATCACCAAACTACAGAACACATTCACCTACCAAGATAAAACGACAGTGCACATAATATTCATAATAATCTTCATTCATGACTACAGTGCATGTATCAATATCTACAGTACACACATAATTCTCAGTTTGACATACAACATCAGCCCTGACCCCCCACCAAACTATAAAACAACTACATTTGAAAACTACAGTACACCTATCAATTGTCGATATCAAAACTACAGCATACCTGCTCCTCCTCCAGGTGTCCCTTGGCGAGGAGAAGGCGGAAGATGCGCACGGCGCGGCCCTCGAACTGCTCGCGGATCATGCTCTCCACGTGGTGCTGCGACAGTAGAGACACCACACGCTCGTAGTCTGAAACCGGGAATAAGAGTACAGTCAGACAATCACTAAAAACGAGCGCTCATATAGTTCTATGCTCGCAACAAGTTGCGCGCGGTGGAATAGATCAAAGGAAGACGGAGAGCCAGCTCGCGGCAATAGCGCGCAAAACGAGAGAGCCAGATGGTTATGGCACCCTATTTTGAACTGCAAGCGAGGTAGATCGAAAACTATCGCTCTGGCGCAGGCTATAGTCTGGAACAAGATATGCGTACGGTCAGAGAATCACTACAATCAGCCAAATCAGCCGAATCGGTGAAGTGGTATGAGCACACTCAAACGACAACTATACTCATCACACAGGCTGCAGTATATAACAACCAAATCGAGGCATGAAAACAACAACAACAACAACAACTCACCGACGACATAGATGCCGCCGCCGCTGTCGCCCGAGCGACGCACCATGCCCTGGCCCTCGTCCACAAGCATCTATAGCTATCGATTATCGATTGATCGAGAGTTTTATCGATTGATCGAGATTACAAAGTCCTCCCTCCCTCTCTACCTCCCCCCACCTTGAGCGCCACCTCCACGTCCTTCTTCTCCAGCCCCAGCTCGTTGTCCTTGACCGCGTTGATTATGTCGTACACCTGTGAGACGATATCCCATATTATTCACCTTCATCTCAACACAACTCTGACGGTAAACGTGTGAAACAATAGAAATTGAAAACTTTGCTATGTTACATATGCTCACGGGTCACGGGACCAGTTCCATAGCGAAGCAAATCATTGGATTGTGTATAAAGATCCTGGATAAAACTTTTGATTTGTTCCTTTTGTTCCTATATGCATTTATGCTATGTCACGACATATATACATCGTTATTACTACCTTAACTTTCTTTCTGGGACACATCCTCTCTCTACTCACCGAGATGGGAAACGACGCGGCGGCGGCGGCGCTCGTCGCGCGCACCTCGTTCACCTTGAGCAGCGCGCGGACCGTCTGCACACAGTTGTGCTCCGCCGACGCCGTCTGCAAGTCTTTCCTTAGCCATATTCCACAATTCTTACTCCAGCACCAGATCCTCTCTCTCTCTCGCCCTCTTTCTCTCTCCTCCCTCCCTCCCTCCCTTTCACTCACCTGCGCGGCCGCCCTGCCCCCGCCGGCCACCTTCTCCAGCACCATCTCGTCGCGAATGTGCCGGTCGAAGCGCGCCACGTTAAGACGCCACAGAATGTCTGCAACAGTCAAGTTGGAGAACGCACGCCATTTCCCACCAGACACATCCACATCCAGTCCCGCATTCCTCTCCCCTCGCCGGAAGTACGAGATGAGCACCACATCACACACCCCACACTGGTGCTCCTCACCTACATCCCTCCTCGACCGCTTCCCCGTATAGATCATTTGGATAATCTTGATCACTGGATCCACATCCATCATTTCTACCACACATCTTCTACTCCCTCCCTCCTCCCCCCCCCCCCCCACTCACTCGCATCCGCGTCCCCGGCGGCCGCCTTGCGCTTCCGCGTGCCCTCCTCACCACCCGCACCTGAAATCCAATACTACGCATAATCAACGCATTGATCTTATCATTTGATTTGATTCACCCACTATGAATTTGATTCACCCACTACGCAACTTTCCAAAAAAAACTTTTTATTAATACATATACAAACACACATATTATTAGCACTCACCCCCATCTCGCACATTGTCCATGACGATATCCGGCATGACGTACGCGTCGAACTGCTCGGCGAACGTGGGGCAGCCCTTGACGTCCAGGTCCTTGGGTGGCAGGCGGCAGATAAACTGCGACTCGGCCAGACGCGTGAACGACACCTTGATCTGGAACAAAACCAATGAGAGAGACAGACAGAGAGTGAGTGAGTGACAGAGTGAGAGAGAGAGAGAGACAGACAGAGATATCGGAGGACCAGCGCACCTCGCTGACGGGGTGGTCCGTCTTGGCGGCGACGCGGCGCAGCGTGTCCGAGCAGGTGAGGCGGCCGTGGCAGAACAGCTCCTCGCAGATCACCTCGGCGATAGCGCCGTACAGCGTCTTGGCGATCAGGCAGCAGCGAGGCGCGCGGGCAAGCGCCAGCATCGTCTTCTGTACACACAAACACATTATGTAACACCTTCTGGAAAGAAACGCAGCGATATAAAACATAAGATTTAAAACATAAGATATAATAATAAAAATGAAACTTTAGAATATGATAAGCTAGACGCACCTTGACGCCCGAGTACGAGACGCGCAGGTTGCTCTCCAGCCCGAACCTGATCAGACCGTGCTGCTCCAGAATCACCAGACACTTGCGCACCTGCAAGACACGCATTCGCAAATTCATTCAAATACAAAATCAAACTCTCTTGCCGTCTCACCGGAAAGCCGACATCAGATAAGAAAGCGGAAAACTATCCAAAACATCATTACACGCTGTATGTTTCCTATCCTATCATTGTGATGTCTTCAACTATAACGATTCCGGACAAACACTTGAACTCGATTGCGCCACACCCACCTGCAGCGGGCTCGCCTTGCCCCGCATCCTGTGCACAATCTGCCCCAACTGGCCGGGCTCCTTGAGGAGGGACGAGGCCACGGCGGCCACGCTCGAGCCAAAGTACTCCTCCACCAACACCCCGCACAGCTCCACCTCGTGCCGAGAACCCATCTGCAAAAGGGACTATATCACAGCAAAATACAATACACACAATACATAACACAATGCTAAGGGTTGCGATGTTGCGAACCCATCTGCAACCAAACCCATCTGTGTGCAATATGTGAAGAGTGATCAATACACAATGTTCCATACACACTGATAACTGCACAGATAATGACGGGTTGCGAACCCATTGCTCATTCACAAAATAACTCATACATAACGAATAAACATTTATACCATATTCTCAAGAGCAATAACACGACAAATTCAACGTTCAACAAAACAATAATGAGTCTACTAACAACAAAACAACAATAACCAAAACACATCACACACTCTCCCTCTCCTACTTCTTCTTCTTCCACGAGCCACTCTTCTTGGCCTTGCCGCCCGCGCTGCTCTTGAACTTCTTGCCCTTCGGTCCGCCCGCCGGCTTGCCGCCCTTGCGTTTTCTATACAAACATTGTAATACATAACAATAACCAATAATAATACTAATTACTAACCTCTCGGCGTCCTTCTCGTCGCCTGCCATGTAGTCTCCAAACTGCAGCAGGTTGTCGAGGGCGTTCGCGCGCTTCTCCTGGAAAGAGGGTGAGGGTGAGAGAGAGAAAGAAGTAGGGAAAGCGAGAGAAAGAAAGAGAGAGGGGGAGGGAGGGAAAGAGATAAGAGAGGAGAGAGAGAGAAAGAGAGAAAGAGAGAAAGAGAGAAAGAGAGAAAGAGAGAAAGAGAGAAAGAGAGAAAGAGAGAAAGAGAGAAAGAGAGAAAGAGAGGGAGGGGAGAAGAGAAACTAACCTTCTTTCTCGTCGCACGCTCCTTCTTGGACAGCTGCACGCGCATAAAGTAGTCCTCCTCGTACCTGGAACGAATAGTGAACATTACTCTCTATCTTCCTATCTTTCCCCCTCCGCCCTATTCACTGCTGTCTCTCCTTCTCTCTCTCTCCCTCTCTTTTCCTCTCACCCCTCCTCCACACTCACTGCTGCCTCTCCTTGTCCTGCTGTCGTGTCTTGAGTGAGCGTCCGCTCTCCTCGTGGATCTCCTCGGGCGCCTCGCTGTACTGCTGCTTCAGCTCCTGAATGAGGGACGACTGCAACGCGCGGCGGCGGCGACGCGACTGGTCGCGCTCCTCCCGCGACACCTCGTCCTCTGCAACACGCATGCATCGATTCGAATAAACGTATTTTCACCAACATTCATACACGAACCATGAACAAAGTGCATCGTACATATCATAAGAAATGTTGAAAATCCACGCACCATCGTAGCGCACGGCCATGATCTTGGGCGGCACGTACTTCTGCGGGCGCTCCCTCCTCTCTCCGCCCTCCTCATCCTCCTCCTCCTCGTCATCCCCCCCTCCTCCTCCCCCTGCCCCGTCCAGCTCCATCTGATCGGGACGCGCGCGCAGCACCGCCTTCGACTTGGACGACGACGACGTCTGTGAATAGGACATTAGACGTGTTTAAAAAATTATACTGCGAATGTGTTCTGTGTCTACATATGCCTACCACAGTTCACACCTTGTTACTTGCTACTAATGAGGACAAACAGGCATGGACACGATACGGTATACATGGATATACCCATGATGAGTCATCATGGACGTACCTGTGTGATCTTCTCGATCTGCCCCTTCATCTTCTGCTCGATGGGACGGATGCGCTCCAGAATCTGAAACACACGCGTTCGTTCCTAGTTCAACAGTTCAACTAAGAACCTAGTTCCAATGGAAACAAGAATAAATCGATAAATCAATAAACGCAGACGCACGGTTCTGTGCTTGACGCTCCTCTCGACTGCCGGGTCGCCGTGGATGGAGTCGCCGCAGCTCATCCTGTTCATGAGCAGCGCCATCTCGGACAGATAGCACAGCAGGTCGTGGTTCTTCACCTCGAGCAGCGAGATGCCCTGAAGGGGAACTATTTTAGTCAAGGATATAGAAAGTGTAGTCTTTCATGCCTAGCGTTTTTATGCGACCATGGCAAATTCTATTGCTACGACTTGAATTCCTATTTCGTACTGCATCTATGACACCTCCAAAAAAGAGAGACTGAATCAAGACACACAGGTTGGCCGCCCGCCCCGCCTGTATGGAATGGAAAAGACTTCTACTGGCGACAAGACCACGCTCTTGATAAATACCTAACTCTCTCACACACTCACATCCCTATCGTTGCCGGCAGATGCGAGGGCGGCGGAGAACTTGGCGACGCCGTCCAGCGCGTCCGCCGACGTCTTGGCCGCGTTCGCCACGGCGGAGGCGAAGCGAGCAGCATCCGGATGCACCTCGTCGTCCCCGACGGTTGTTGAAGTGTCCAGTGGAGTCATTCTGAAATATTATGGTATATCAGCTTTCATTAGAAGATAGAGATAGAGCTACAACACTGCAAGATATGAATATAGAAATCTCAGTCCCCCGACTGTCGACTGTCGTCGACGTGTCCAGTGGCGTCATTTTGGGATATTATGATATATATTTGGACTTTCTCTACATCATAAGGATGAATAACTGCAGCATTATAAATTATAAGATAGAGAAATAGAGGTAAAACACTGTAAGATATAAATATAGATATTTCAGGGTAAAACTACCCGCTGACAAACCAAAATAACATACAACGCACAAAACGGATAAATGCTTTATCGGGAAAACGTGGTAATATGGGAATATACGCGACGAGTGTGTGTACAATGAGACTAGAACCCTGAACGAGAGCGAGACAAAACAACATGCAAGTACTAGTTCAACTAGAATGGAGGTGGAAATATGGACAATATTGCGGAAGCGGCTATATCTACAGGGGAATGGGAATGGTAGCGATTCATAATGGATTCATAGAATGAGCTACTTACTGGTGCCGGGCTTCGCGGCGCCACCTGGCTTGCCGCCGCCCTCGCCGTCCTTCTTCTTGTTGCCGGCCGCGTACGCCACGAACATCTCCTTGAGAAATGCCAGCTCCTTCTGCAGACTCTCCACCTAAAATGCTATGATTTCAAGATTTCAACAAAATCTCGGTAGCATGTACATTCTTTGCATTTTCGTTATGTATTCCTCACATGTATGTCTATCCATGCCGATTAGAATAATCGTTACTTCACACAATTATCCGCCGCACCTTTCGCTCCAGCTCAGTGTTCTCGGAGCGCAACTCCTCGACGCGCTTCGCAGTCTCCGTCTCCTCTTGCCTCTTCTTTTGGCGGGTCCTAAACAATTATAATTAAGTAAGTATAATTATAAATAAATAAAACTCACTTGTTGACGGCCTCGTTGTTGCGGGAGCGCTTCTCGCGGTAGTCCTCCTCGGTCTCGTCGTCGGCGGTCGAAGACGAGGCGGGCGCCGGCTGCTGACTGCGCTTTCGACCGGCCATTCACTACACATACATTGTAACTTTGTAAATATAACAATTGCGCGCGAACTTGCATCACCACCCACAGCCACAATGAGTTCGCATTATCCAATCCAAGAGCCTCTCGCAGTGATCATATGATGTGATTGAACTGATGGAAACGATCCGGTGGAATCGAATAAACATCAAAAGAAACGTACAGAACAATTTTCATTTAAAAAAAGTAATTGAAAATTTCGCAAAAATGAAATTGTGCAGTCAACGGGAATTAACACCAACACTTAACACTGCACAACACTACACTACTTCAGAATTCGAGACGTTTTGTATTGTTTTGAAGTATTTTATTAATAAACACAGTCTTTCACATGACAGTTCCAAACAATCATCTTCACTTTACACAAGTACAGCAAAAACACAACATCGAACAAAAGAATTTTAAGAGAGCGGGGGCTCTCTACCGACACAAGTGTTGGTTTACTCACTTGAAACGAACAACACTATGAACTATTTGCTCGCCGAGCCTCACAATGCCTCTCTCTCTCTCCCTCCCTCCAACCTCATTCCCCCAATAATCGGTGCGATCGTTTACACGCGATGTGTGTGTCGTCCACCTCGCATTACCTGCGCAGGTATAGGTAGGGGAACTAGTACTCTTCACTTTCTACCTGCTTCTCACTATACTCACTACTCGACTGCTCACCGCATTCCCGTAAGCCGCCCCGCTCTCACTGTACACCCCCAATGTTCCGAGGCGCCTTTCTTCCCAGAGTGCCTGAATTGCCTCTATTTTGTCTTCTTCCTAAAACTCTCTCTCTCTCTCGCCGCCTTTCTCCCACCAGCCGACTGCCTGCATCGATCAATTGATCCGGACACGACCTTGGCTGCCGGCCAAGTCCTAATCCGTCTAGCCGCCCTGCACCCTCTCCGATCCGCACGCTCTCTCGCACGTGTTCCAATTTCTGCCTGTATATGGGACCAGCGGGTCCGGAGGGGCGGATTGCGTGTCCCTATTCGTACAGTGGCGCAATCAGTGATAATGATCACAACAATGCACCCCGCGGATTCCACTTTGTTTCCCATATGCCATTTGATCGTGAATGCCGCTTTTTCTCATCAGTCCCTTGCGTTTCCTTCCGGTCACTCTGATTGTCCATATACGTCCTCTCCTAGCCGGTTTTCCAGATGCCTTGCTCATAATGCAATGCGGGCCAAAATCCGCCCTCATCCACCTGCCATAATATCCTCTTCCCTCTCTCTCTGTCTCTCTGTCTCTCTGTCCCCCCCCCCCTCCCCAAGGGACGCATGATGATGGGCCGATTCACTCTTGTTGCCACGAAATCTACTGGAACCTTCATCCTTTTTCCTTGGCTTTCCAAATCATTCTCCATCTCGTTTGTACCGAAACCGTGTGTTAGTCCTTAGAATGTCAAAAACTACTTTGCCGCGATAAAGTATGAAACATGTGATGCTGTGATGTTCGATGTACCGCGAGAGAATGTATGAAGTATGAGACATGTGTTTTGTGTTTCAGTGGCGCGATGGCGCTCCTCGGCTCATCGTCCGCGCACTCCCTATCCAGCATCAACCTAGAGACGGTGAGTTGGCAGGTTGTGGTCCCTCTTTACAACTGCACCCGCAAGAAGAGACTGACCACATGACCAGTATCCATATCGAAACCATTCTCAAACATGACGACACTCCACTTCAAGAATGTTCTGAGAAACCATACCTACTTTCTATAGAACTCCACTCCACTGTTAACTTTCAATTTCATTTATCAAAAGAAGTGCTATACGCTATACGAAACCAAACATTTTTAGGTCCACTTTTTACGACTTTCTCAATTTTTTTTCACGTGCATAAGAAATGTTCCCAAGACTCTTGATTTCCTTGCAGGCATCCAAACATTAGTTTAGGACAGAAAGGAAAACATTAGTTTAGGACGTTTAGAACATTCTCCATCCCTTGCAGGAGTCAACCACGACCTCCTCCTCCTCCAAACGGGCGGTGCGGGAGGGCGGCGTGCAGCTCACATCACTAGCCTCGCTCACCTCACACACACGCTTCTTCTTCCTGTACAATGACACGCTCATCATCAGCAAGCAGAAGTAAGGGGGGGAGGAAAGGAGGGGAGAGAGAGAGAGAGAGAGAGAGTGAGAGAGGACCACCCACGTTGCAGGGGTCCGAACCAGTTCAAGCTGAAGGAGAAGCTGCCGCTGTCTCGGGTGTGGGTGGCGAGCAGTCAGACGAGTGACTCGTTTCTTATCGGATGGCCGGCGGCGGGCAACTATCTGGTGCACTTCCGGTGAGAGAGGGAGAGAGGGAGAGAGAGAGAGAGGGAGAGGGAGAGGGAGAGAGAGAGGGAGAGAGGGAGAGAGAGAGAGAGTGGTCCGCTCAGCTCCCGCTCGGACAAGGAGGAGTGGTTCGCTTTGTTCTCGTCTCTCTGCGCCGCTCAGTTGAAGCCCCTAGCAACTATGATCGCCATGCAAGTGGATGTCAAGGATAGACATCAGGTATGATTATTTTTTCGTGACGTCACCCGTGACGTCACCCGTGACGTCATGCGTAGTACTTTAGAGATGGTTTGGTATTCCAATTGTCTGTATGTCATGTCTTTCTGTATGTATTTCGGTATGTCAATTGCACAAAGCGCGCAGTGTTGATGGTTCCAAAATCCTCCTCGCTCCTCTTTCATTCACTACATTAGAGAGTAGTATTCCTACGATCAATGAACGCTGCTATCGCATACCTCGCGCTACTCAAGCATCCATATGCCTCAAAAGAGCGAGAACAAAGTACGAAATCAATAAAGTGCTACAGACGATCCACCGTAAAACAATGAAACTTTTCATAACGCCATTGCCACACATTATCACATATCACATTCATTATCACACATCTCTCTACAGACCATTCGCCGCCGGGTCGACAACGGCCGCAAGTCGGCTGAGCTCGTGTCGGAGACGGCCAGCGAGCTCGGCCTCCCCCCAGCCAGCTATGAGCTGCGGTTCATAGGAGGGGAGAGGGAGCAGACCATGCAGGCGAGATTCTGCTATTCATTCCTGTAAGAACCAAGGAGGTGGGACACTTGGATTCCATACCTAGAAATGATAGTGATAGGAGATAGACCATGCAGGTGAGACTTCCATTATGTACACGCCAAAGGGGAGTTAGGTGACAGACAATGTAGGTGGGACCTTGACTTCATGTACTAACTAAGTAATTCTCGAGTGATAGGTGTTAGGTTAGACCATGCAGGTGGGACACTTTCCTCACACTTATCCAAGTCAGATTGATTTTCTTGTGATATGTGTAATAGTCTGATGTTAGGAACGATTTAAAAATTTTGCCCAGTTGTAGTTTAGTGGCACTGTTTTGAGAAACTTTTTTTCGAGCGATTTTTTTGTTGACTTTGACACTTGTAAATCAGTCCAGATGGAAGTTCACACAAAATCAAAACAAATCGTGTTCCTCACACAAATGATCACAACGATTTTCTAGGGACCCGAGAACGTCTACTGCGTTGTGATGGCGTGGCTGGAAGGCAGCGGTGTGAGGTTGGTGCACTCTCTCTCTCTCTCTCTCGCTCACTCTCTCTCTTTCGCCCCTCTCTCTCGCTCCCTCTCTCACCCCCTCCCCTTTCCAGGCTGTCCGACTCGCAAAAGTCCGCCCTGGACACGTGTCCCCTGGCCAATGTCCGCCTTCTCCTCACTCCTTCAAAGACCACCAAGCCTACTCCCAAACAGATCGTCAACAGCATACGGTATGTGTACGATAACTTCAATCCCGAAAACACTGATACTGTGCACGGGACGCAAGACGCGGTCTCTTTCACCGAATGAAGGAAGATACCTCTTTGCCAAACGTTTATTATCAACATCAATACATTGCCACTCCTCTTGGAGGAAAGGGGAAACAGGACAAACCTTTCGGATCCATTCACTCTACCCCTTCGCAGGAAGCGCGTGCTCTCCCGGCCCTCGCCCAAGTGCGCGCTGTTCGGCCGCTCCCTCGCCGGCCCCACCCCGCCTCAACCCATACTAACTATTGTGGACCACTTGCGCATGAACGCCTGCGATATCGAGGGCATATTCCGGTACGTGGCTGTTACGTTTCACCTCCATGTATACGTTTTCGACGTTTCACATCGTTACGTTTTCCCCATATACGATTTGAGTGCTTGTGATATAGTGGAGACATCGAGTTAGGTTTTATGTACTCATACGTTTGGAATGATTTGATCTCAATGGATGTTTTCAAACGTATACCGTTTAATTTATCTATACGTTTCTATCGTATACGTTTCTCACATTGCAGCAAGTCCCCCAAGCAGTCGACGTTCAAGGAGCTGCGCTGCGAGCTGGAGAAGGGAGAGACGGTGCCCGACTTCGGCAAGTACTCCGCCCACGTGCTCGCCAGTCTGCTCAAGGTGCGGCTCTCTCTCTCTCTCTCTCTCTCTCTCTCTCTTTCTCTCTCTTTCCTACCCAAGTCATTGCCAACTACCCGATATCCCCTCTAAACACCCCCAATGCCATACGATTTGAGATCAATCTTTTCAATCAACACTCTCTCACCCCCTATTGTGCAGGACTACCTGCGCAGTATACCTGGCCGCCTGCTGCAGTCCGGCAACTACTCGCTGTGGATGCGAGAGGTGATTATACTAGTTTCATAACTATATAGATATCTATACAATTGTACACAAATCGCAATCACATAATTATGAGAAATCACCTAGTGTGTCTGGTGCTCAATTCGATCAAATTCGCATAATATCTCATAACACGTATAACATAGGGTTGTTGTCATATTGTGATTGATTCGGTCAAATTGGCATATTCAAATCACAGGTGGTGGAGGAGGTATATGTGGTAGACGTTACAAGTGCATTATAGCTGGTGATCAAGTTTTTTGTGTGTCCATAATTTGCATAATATTCCATGGTATGGTATACATGACAGGGACTAGAATTTGTGTAGTCGTAAAACGTAGGTGTCAAATTAGCATACTCCTATTCCAGGTGGAGGAGGAGGCGCTGCACTGTTTGAAAGCTGTGTAGTCATGTGTCAAAGTAGCATGCTTATGTAGGGACGGGGGAATCATGAATGTGGGCGTTGAGAATTGGGAATGACATTTTCTGATAGAGCATGGTTTGATTAATGATACTATCACATTTCAGGTGGTGGAGGAGGAGCGGGAGGAGAGGCGGATCGCCGCGTGCTCGTCGCTCCTCGCGCTGCTGCCCACAGCACACCTCATACTACTCTCCAACGTGCTCAAGCTGCTCGCAAAGGTGCGTCTCTCCATCTCTCTCTCCCTCCTTTTGTCTCTCTCTCTTTCTCTCTTTCTCCTTCTCTCTCTCCCTCTCTCTCCCTCCCTCTCTCTCTCTATCCCACACCTCAATCAGGTGGCTGCCACTCCGGCCTCCAAAATGACCGCCGCTTCTCTGTCCGTTTGCCTCGCGCCCAGTTTCTTGGAAGGAACCGGTAAACGATTTTCTGTTTTTTTAAAGTTACGTTATGAAGTGTTCCATGTTTCTTTCAAAATATGATTGTTATGGTGCTATTTTATCTCCATCGCTATGTGATGTCGACAGCGTATCCCATATTGCACGCATACCGTATCCGTTGTTATTATCAGTCGCATACGCGAGTCTATCATCGCTTGTCAGTGTATCACTCATCAGTCTCAATTCCATAGTCTCTCTCTCTCTCTCTCTCTCTCTCTCTCTCTCTCTCTCTCGCCATATCCGAAATGAGGCCACGCGCGGCGCGGGATAAACAACATCCGTCCCCGGGAGTTCACATAGCAAACAACAAATCAATGGAACATAATAAACGCAAACATTCACAGATGCGATGGAGGGCGGGAAGAAGATTCCACTTCTCGTGGAGTTTCTCATCAAACACGCCGCCGAGGTAAACAAAACAAGTAAAAGTAAACAAGTAAATAAACAATCAAACAAGTAAACAACAACAGGTGGTGCCGGGGTACTCGTCGGACAACTACTTCTCGCTTCTGCATCCCGCGGATCTGAACCAAAACACGATAGGCACGGAGGAAGAAGGGGAGAAGAGCGAGGAGCAGAGTGAACACTCACTGGTGGGGGGGGGGGGGGGGGGGGAGGGAGAGGGAGAGGGAGAGGGAGAGGGGGGGGGGGGGGAGAGAAAAACTGAGAAGCAGACAGTCCTTCCAGGTTATCGAAGAGTTCATCGACGACGCTGTGGAGGAGCTGCCATTCGACGAGGAGGGACCGAGTAAGGTCGCCAAGGTGATCTCTCTCTCCCTTTCTCTCTGTCTCTGTCTCCCTCTCTCTCTTTCTCTCTCCTCTCTCTCTCTCCTTCTCTATCTATTTCCTTCTCTCTCTCCCTCCCCTCTCTCCCCTCCCTCCCACTCTCCCCCCTCTCTCTCTCTGTCTACTCTCTCCCTCTCTCTCTCTCTCTCTCTCTCTCTCTCTCTCTCTCTCTATCTGTCTACTCTCTCTCTCTCCTCTCTCTCCCCCTCTCTCTCTCTCTCTCTCTCTCTCTCTCTCTCTCTCTCTCTACTCTTTCTCCTTCTCCATTTCTCTCTCTCTCTTACCTCATTCTCTCACAGAAGGACGTCCTCAACGACGACCGTCTGGATACGATCGACGAGAGCGGCGAGGCGGAGAGCGATGTCGAGGTGTGTACACTTGTGTTGCCATATCATCAGCCCATTCGTAACTCTCTTTCCAACTGACCAGCGTCGGTTTCACCGCTGAGGGTAAGCCTTGCCGGTTTCTCTCGATGCACCGCTCTCGAAGAACGGCCAAAACTATTTCGAAGGCGTTTCGAACAGCCTGTTGAAGAGACTCGTTGCACCACATAGTCGTTATTGTTTGTTTATCCATCTGACATGTACATACACATACAATGCTAGCATGATAGGGTTAACTTGAAGCGATCCTACAGTGGGGAAATCGGGGCTCCTTGAATGGAACAGTACGGCGCGAGTCCTGACTGTTCTTGGTAGTCGTCACATTTCCATCATTCCCTCATCGTTTGCAGTTCCGCGCGCCTTCCATCCTCGACTTTTCGACAGACACGGACAGCGAGTGGGAGGACAACACGACACTGAGATCCAGGGGAAGTCTCGCCGAAATGCTCAAGGCGACATTCAAGGTGAGAGAGAGGGGGGAGAGAGAGAGAGAGAGAGAGTGAATGAGTGAGATAGAGATGGAGAGAGGGGAGAGATAGATAGAGAGAGAGAGAGGGAGAGAGAGAGAGAGAGAGAGAGAGAGAGGTAGAGGGGGAGAGAGAGAGAGAGAGAGAGAGAGAGGAGAGAGAGAGAGAGAGGAGAGAAAGAGAGATTCCCTTGCAGGAGCCGGCTCGTCTCCAACCCGTCTCCACCCCCTCGCGAACCGTTCCCCCACCCGCCGAGACCAAGCACGACACTCCCCGGTGAGAGTGGACTCTCTCTCTCCTCTCTCCCCCTCTCTCTCTCCTCTCTCTCTCTCTCAACTCTCTCTCTCAACTCTCTCTCCCTTCCTCTCCCTTTTCGCTTCCTCTCTCTCTCCCTCTCTCTCAACTCTTCTCTTTCAGGTCGCCCTGCTTGAAGCGCATCCACTTCCAGAAGACGGAGGAGCGTCATCGGAACGAGCGAAACGAGCGAATCGAGAGGAACGAGCTCGCCGCCTCCGTCGCCACCGCCGCCCACGCCAAGGTCGCCGAGGTGGGCTGTTGTTGTTGTTGTTGTTGTTCACTTGTTTACCCACTCGTCTCAGGTGCCGGCCTCCCCGCGCCTGCACCGCTCGCTCTTCCAACCCTCTGACCCGCTGCCCTCCGCCCTCTCTCAGCTGGGACGCAGCCAGGCCGTCAATCAACAGCGATTCCCCGCCTACAAGTCCAAGAACGTCGCCGAGGTGTGTTTGTTACTAGAACTACCCAATACGGTTTTTTTCGAAACGTATATGCAAATGTAACAAGGCGTTTTGAAGAGGCTGACCACACCTTTAGTGTTACTGCACCCATTCTCTGCAACCACTGCAAACTCTCCAACTACCCTCGACCTTCGAAAATGATTTCTGAGGAGACTGACTTAGTCTCTTCATAATACTGCCAAAAACGCCTCCCAACTATATCTCCGAAATGCCCTCCCATTACTTACAACTACTCGCGATTGCCCTCCAACTACTTCGACAATGATTTCTGACGAGACTGACCACACCTTTACAATGCCACTACAGGTCCCCGCCTCTCCGCGACTGCAACGCGCGGCGGCAGCCCCGCCCGTCTTCCCGCCGCTCTGCAAGCCGCCCGCGCCCCCTGTCTCCGCCCCCTTCAGCCACGCCCCCTCCTACCGGCGCGCCAACGACGACGTGCAGAAGCCGACCGTGCAGGTGTGGCTTCGAGTGTTTCAACAATCAACGTGAAACACATTTTGAAAAAGTTTTATTCATGTGTTCTTGTAAAAAAGAGTTGTTAAAAAGATCAGGCCGATCGGGCGCCCAGAGGTCAAAGGCGAAACGCTATCTGGTAAAGGAGTTTCGAAGAGACAGTAGAGAGCCGCGGTTCTTTCGTGGTTCGCGGCGTCGAAACGCGCTGTACTGATGTCTAAAAAGCGTTTAGTGGAATATGTTCCTAAAAAACTGATTATGTTCAGGTGCCGCCCTTCCACCAGACCCCTCCGGCGCCGGTGTCCGCCCCGCCCTCTCTACCTCCACCTGCAGCCGTCGTCGTCCACTCACCACTCATGGAGAGGGTACGAAGAGAGAGGAGGAGAGAGAGAGAGAGAGAGAGAGAGAGATTCCAGGTGTCCCGTCCCGACTTCATGATGTGCAAGACGGACTCGCCGCGCTTCACGCGCAAGTTCTCGCAGCAGGAGAAGGTACAACTTATGATGTTTTTTTCAGAAACCATTTCACATCTAAAAGTACAAAGTAGATCATCATTGTTGTATAGTCATATTCCATTTTCCAACTGTAAAACTGTCATAACAAAGTGATCTCATGTTCTGCAGTATGCGGCCAATAACGCGCTCCTCTCCAATTAAAGAGTCTGTACTGATTATCCCAGCTAGAATGCCGCAAAGCGATCATGCTGACCGTACAGGCCGCCTCCTTTGCCTCCTCTAACCTGTTAAAACAACCGAAAACCGGGAAAATGACCGAAATGACGGTTGACCGTCTTCCTCTCCAATGTCATCTGTTCATGCATGTCGATCATCACTGTTCTATTGCCATAATCCAACTGGGTCAATACCGTTCTCCTCTCCAATGAGAGAGGGCGCCTCAGCGCCATCTCGTTTGCACTAATTATCCCTGCTAGAGTGCCTAAAAACGACTTTTCTATTAATCTGTATTTTCAGACCTCCTCCACCGCGCCCCCTCCCCTGCCCCCCTCCCTGCCCCAGCACGACTACACCCCCGCACTGCAGAGAAGCAGCAGCCAGCGGGCCGCCAACGCCGCGCAGATGAAGAAGGTGGATGAAGTAACTTATTTGATGACGTCATTGATGACCTTTGATGACGCGCAGATGAAGAAGGTAGCCTTTGAGAAAGCCACATCACTCTCGTTCACTTTGTTTGCCACTATGTCCACTTTTCTATGGAGACGGTCTCACTAGCCATTCACCTGTTCACCAATGTGTTTCCACTCGATCAAGTCATTTCAACGAGTGATTTCATTCACTAAACAGATGACGTCATTACAGGAGGCAGTGCAGCGCGCGGCTTCAGTGCGGGAGCGCGAGTGGGCGCGCGCGCTGGGGCGACAGGCGGAGAGAGGCGAGGGCTGTGTGGGCATGGACCCGGTCGAGATCAACTGGAGTGTCCGGCATCTCAAGACCCTGTTCCAAGACTCGCGCGCACCCGCCATCCGCACCGACTACGACTACGGTAACTAGAGTACTGTATCTAGAATACTACTCTAGCACCAGCGATCCCACTACTGTTCCTATATGACTACTGTAGATGTAGACCCAGTAATCCCTTGTTTCTACGGTAACTATCTGTATGTGATCCCACTGCGACTACTACTGTAGAACCAGTGATCCCCACTACTGTATCCTGACTACGGTAGGACTATTCTAGGAGAACGAACCTCCCTATTCTCTCCACTCTATTCGTGCCAATGACATTCCGTTTTCCGCATTTTTTTGTTTCCGTTGCCTTGTATATAGAAGAGTGCCCAGACTATATATCACATTTCTATTGATTGATTGATTGATTGATTAATTGTTTATTGCGCCCCTGCACAGATTCGAGAACGCATCGCTTAGATGTAGCTGAACAACTTTTCCCGAGATAAACATGGTTTCAAAGTTAGTGTGTTGGGCAATTGAATTATAAGGCGAGCGTGAATTATAAGGCGATTATAAGGCGATTATAAGGCGAGATAAGGCGAGCGTGACATGCAGTACGGCCGTGGGAAGGAAGGGAGGAGACGGCGAGGCGAGGAAGCGCGCATGGAAACAAAGATGGACAAGGAGATGTGAGGTGAGTGTTTTTAGTCTTACATAATACAATTGAATTATCGTTACCTGGTTAATGACTTCACTGTTTGTCGAATCACCTAACAAGTCATATTTGCCCGTTATTGTCGTCGGTGGTGTTGATGCAGTGCGTTGCAGATCTCGACGGACCTCAACTCGACGCGGACGCAGAATGAAGGAAGAAAAGAAAGTGAGAGGGAAGAGAAGAAACAGAAGGCACACTAAAGTTTGATATGTGATAAACGATGATATGCGTACATGAATTGCGAACTATTTGGAAATCTTTGTTTCACTTTTACAGGAGTGTTACACAGATGTCCATGTGAAAAGATGGTTGTAGTTGAAATAGGCTGTGGATGATACACTTGCTAAATTGTCATTTCGTGTGTTCCATAGGGCAGCGCGAACTAGCCGTTCCCTTTTCTCGCACTCTTGTCTTGAGATCTCTGTGCACTGTTTTTCGCGCCAAAACATTGAATAGAGCGCGGCCCCTGTTCGCCCGGGTGACTCTTTTCCCGGAGTTCTTCCCGGAGCCTTTTTATATGCTTTTTTATCTCGAACAATTGTTCGGGTCGGTTCAAGGAAGGCCCAAACAAGCCACAAACTGTCTCGTTTTCAATGGGAAACTGTTGACCCAAACACCTCCTATTGAGGCCAAATTCTACGTCACGACTAACAGCGACGACATCGACATTTACGACCCCAACTTCTGGAGCAAGTGGGTGAAGGCGGAGATTGAACAAAACTTGAATATAACACTCGTTTATAGTGTTTTAAAACTTACAGAAAGGAAAGGGAATTTTTCAAAAAAAAAAAAAGATGTTACAGGATTGTTTATTAGCGATACTCCCTTAGGATTACGATAGGTGAATATACTTTGATCTGCGATACTTCCTGATAGTGATCCCTGATAATGGAATATACCTGTGTGCTCCAGTCGTATATTGTTGATCGTAAAACAGTAAAACAACGAGATTTCATGATCGATAACTATGTCTCGGGTTTGGTTCGGGCAGGTAGGATGGATGCATGAGGGCTTGATCGAATACTCAAGAGCATGAAAAGGTGACACTGAAAGAGACATTGATACTAGGAAATGAAAACTACATGAAAACACTCACCCTTTTTCTAATGCGGAAGTGCGGTGAGTGAAACAGGTGATTGCGTTTTGATTTCACGTTTATATAGATCGATCGGTGGTCGGGAATAGGATGTTTTACCAGCATTCTTACACCGTTTCTAATCCGGGAATACTGGGTTGTGGGATGATCTGAATAACGCTGATGTCGTTTGCACTTCGTCATTTTAGCCTCGCCCCCTCTTTGACAATCATTTGCATATTGCATCATCTATTTTGTTTGTTTGTTGTTATTGTTTATGTTCGTTCGTTGGTTTTTATTGTTATGTTACATTACGCGTATACTATTATTCTCTTTCATACCAACAAAAGTTGTGTGGAGCTTTTGCTTCTTTGCCGGCTAAAATCGAGTTAGTCAGTTTCGAAATGTTGTTCGCATATGTAGTTTATGATCGTATCCATTCTGAATTGAGTTCGATTTGTACTTCATTGTTTGCTTGTGGGTCGCCATGGTCTTGACCCACACAGCGGTCTGAAACTACATTTTTCATTGTCGCGCTAGGGTGGTGATGAAATATGGTTTTCTGATTGACCAAGTTATCGCTTGTGTATTGTGATCGAGTTCAGAGTTTGTGCCGCCATGCCGGACCGGCGCTCGCGCGCTGCGTCGTCTTCGGGAACTGAGGGCCATGAACGGGCAGCGGTCAGCCAGCATTGGTGAACTGCGAGGAAGCGATCATGTACCTCCGCTCCTCTGCAAACTGCAACAAAACTACGACAACAGGTGGGAGATTGATGTTTTATGAGTATTGATGATGTACATCGTGTGTAGGTGGCGGAGTGGACGAGGCGGGCCGGACGAGGGACCGGAAGATCACGCTCACCATCTCGGACTGATGTCGCAGAAGGTGAACGTGGTGTTGCCCGAGAAGGCGAGAAGGCGAGAAGGCGAAGTGGCATCTCAAGTCGAACGTGATCCGCTACAAGGAGGAGGAGATTGCGGGAGGTGAGTATGTGTGCAGGGAGATGTGGGAATGATACCGAGTCCTTACAGGCGAAGACGAATGGGAAGTGAGGTGGAGGCGCTGGGCAGGGACGTGGTGCTAACTGTCCAGACGAGGAAGAAGGCGACCGATGAGGATGAGGACGAAGAAGAAGCAGAAGCAAAAGGAGCTGACCGTGCAATGTACGCGGTCGTGTCACCCCACCGCGTACATTCAAGCCCTCGCTTCACTCTCAAGAGCAAATCCACGTACTCCCAAGTGTCGAATGAGTTTGTGTAATGTGCATATCAATAAAGTATTATAACTGTGTCATGGAGTCGATGTAGAATGTATATGGTTATGAATGGGATAATCGATTGAGGGGATCGCGCAGCTGAAAAGGGGAGAAGTGCAGCATGCTTGCAGGCTGCGTGCAGGCCCGATGCAGAGAAGAGTGCAGTCTGTTTTCATGCGCATTGCAGACTGCGCTCCGCTCTGCATTGCAGTATCATTTTGATCTGCATGCATGTAGCACATTGGTTTTGGAGCTGTCTCAATCAGTAGAATGAGTCTCGAAACGAAACCGCACTAAAACGATTTGTCATCATGCCGCTTCTGTTCAGTTGTGAATTGCCGTGCGGATGGCATATAGGATCCAATCCGACTATAGTTTCGAAGAGACTGACCGCTACTTGAATCAACCTACTCTGAGTCGCTTTCTTCCAGGAGGACTGCCCCGTCGTGGGCGAGGAGAGTGTCATGGCTTCGGACGAGAAGCAGGCTATCGAGGACAGGTATCGCATAGTCGAGGTACGTCCCCCCTCTCTCTCTCTCCTCGTCATCGATCCTCAACCCTCCACCTCTCAGGTTGAGAAGGAGCTGATCCGGCTCGCGTGCAACTGGCACATGCGGCAGCCGTTTCTTCGTCCGAAAAAGGTATACGGTAATTAGATTACTGTAACTCCAATTCTCCAGCCCTTGTGGCAGCGCGTCTGGGCGGCGATCACTTTCAAGAAGTACAGGCAGAGAAAGGAGGCGAACAGGGTACGAAATATTGCTCAATTCACAATACAGTATACTATTGCAGCAGTACGCTCTCGTTGTGCGCGGCGAGAGAAAGTAGAGTCTGCAGACTGCCATCATTCTCCCGCCTTCTCGCTGTCTTCTCCTGATACCCACACTCCCCCCACCTGTTGTATGATAAAGGCGTTTACGTCATTCCTTGAATGTACCAACAACATCTAAGTACACAAATTGCGCCATATGTTGTGCACCATTCTTGAGTACACGACAAAAAATTCACAATGACACGGTAGCTAGTTCGATTCTCTCACAGACCAACTGCAGGGTGGGAGTCGAACCCACAGCACTAACCAAAACGGCATGGCCACCACATTACCCGCACGAGACATGGTCCAATCGAACACCAAATCAACACACGCGAATGAACCACACGCTGCGTCCACCACATAGGAATTTGGTTTAGGATAGGGCTCGCGCAATTTTAAAGAAGCGATATGCAAAGGTCATGTTAGTAACAAACGTAAAAAAATAGTGGTAAAAAACTGAAGTAGTTCGAGGTCGGAACGGGGATGATAATAATCCAAAAAAAAAAAGAGACAATGATTCAAATATCAGCTTCATTTTTCATTAATGTGATCAGTTAGGCATATTTAGTTGTTTGTTGCATAGCGTTTAACTAAACACTGGATCGATCGATAGTTCAACGTGTTTGATGAAATTTGGAAAGCTGTTTGTTGGAGGCGTTTTGGCGATGTGCGAAGTTCTTTTGGTGTCTGCGAGCATCTGATCTGCATCTTTATCGGAAAGCTTTGATCAGAAACTTTTTCGGTTTGTGATACACATCGAATCACAATTTTGTCTAGACTAGAGTTCGCACATCATATCTTCTGTCATCATTTTTTTTCTCAGCTCCCATCTCAACAGGTGTGTGTGAGCCGACTCGCTCTTTATCGCGTTCCCTACAACTATGTTTTAGAATGCTAACCACCATTGAGAACCGCCGAGGAGGCTTTCCTCGGCGGTAAAGAGACGACCGGCACCAACAAGGTACTACTGGTTACTGTAGTAAGTTTCAAGTTTCAAGTTTTATTTCCAGAATCAAAGACAGATGTGACAGGTTATATCAAACGTAGATAGGTTTAGTCTGTAAGTCTTGCTGGGTCCATGATGATCGTCCATTGGTGCGGGTCTTCTCGTGCCATCCTCTGCCAGTTGCTTCCGTAGATAGGATGCAGCCTTCTCGTCGCACGATTCTTCTTTCCTCGGCCAGAGTACAGCATCATGTCCTCGAGGTCCTTGCTCCATCTGTTCGGGGGACGTCCCTGCCTCCTCTTCTTCTCCTTTGGATACCAGTCAGTCAATTTACGGCTCCATCGATCTTCAGATTGAGCCAGTCGTTGTGCCCACTTCGTCTTCCTTTTCGTGGCTAAATGGCGAATGTCAGTCAGCTTTGTTTGCTTTCTTATCTCCGAGTGTCGACTTCGGTCAAGAAGAGTGACTCCTAGCATTGCTCGTTCCATTCTTCTTTGAGCTCGCACCAGCTTCCACTTTTCTTTCTCCTTCAGAGACCAACATTCCGCACCATAGAGCAGACTTGGGATGACACAGGTGTTAAAGACGCGTCGTTTCATGTACAGCGGCACATTCTTTCCTCGCAGGAAGTGACGGTGCTTCTCGAACGCTCCCCAGCCGCTGGCGATTCGTCTTGCGATTTCCGGATTTTCGACTCCTGGATTACATGTGAGGACGGCTCCGAGATAGCGGAACTGGTCTACCACCTCTATAGCACGTCCTTTGAGTGTGAGGTTGGGTTGCAGCCGCTTGGACATGGCTACAGTCTTCGTAGGCGAGATCTCCAGGCCGACCTTGTTGCTGGCCACGCTGAGTTGATCGATCATCTCCTGAGCGGCCTTGCTGCTTCTCGCTATAATGGCGATGTCGTCCGCATATGAAAGGTGAGAGATGTACTCCCCGTTCACTTTCACTCCTTTGTCTTCCCACGGTAGTTGGCGGAAGATTTGCTCGAGGACGCAGTTGAAGATGGCAGGAGATAGTACGCATCCTTGACGAGCGCCACGTTCTATATCCACTGCAACCAGGGTGTTGTTGATTTTGATGGACGATGTCGCACTTCCATAGACGCTTTTCAAGAGATTCACATATCGACTGTCTACTCCGTGTGAACTCAATCCATTCCACATCGCTTCCCATTCGATCGAATCGTAGGCCTTCTTGAAATCGACAAACACCAGAACGATGTCGCTGTGGTAGTTGTTGCTTGCGTAGATCAATTCGTTGAGCGTATGGATATGCTCCGTCGTGCTATAGTCGCGCCGGAAGCCGGCCTGTGTGTTTGGCTGCTCCGAGTCCAGTTGTTTTTCTATTCGGCCTAGCAGAATCCGCGTGAACAGTTTGTAGACAGCCGGAAGGACAGAGATTGGGCGATAGTTGCCTAGGTCTTCGAGATCTCCTTTCTTCGGGACGAGTGTTGTGATCGAGTCGGCAAACGAATCGGGAATGCGTCCAGCGTCGAGAATGTCAGTGAAGAGATTGCAGAGTGGTTTGGTAATCAATTCGGCAGCCTGCTGCAGCATCATGTTCGAAAGACGGTCGTGTCCACCAGACGTGTTAGTCTTCATTTGTGCAAGATGGTGTAGCACTTCACTCCGTAGAATGGGTAGGAGAGGCTGTGGAGGCGGCCGCTGTTGCTCCATCACTTGCTGCTTCTTCTTATAGAGGTCCTCGAAGAAGTTCTTTGTACATGTGATCAATTCTGGTGGATTGGTAGTGGTGGATCCGTCAGCTCGTTTCAACTTCCATAGACGCGGAGTAGATACAGTCTCGAATATCTTCTTGGATGAGAGAGTGCGATAGTACTTCTCGAGTAGACGGGCTCTGCAGTCGTCTTGTAGGGAGAGACGAAGCAGTTTCCTGACAGTGACAAGTTCTATTCTCGATCAAGCATCCGTGCGAGCCATCAGCGAGTGACGGAGGGTGAAGAGGTCGAGTGTCTTCTGAGTGAGTCGTTGCGGCGCTGGCACTTGTGATGTTGAAGAGGAGGCTGCCCTTTTGAGAACTTCTCTTAGACGGTCGTATTGATCTTCTATGCTGCCTCTTGTACCGTTGTCGATGGATGTCAAACGCAAACGTGTCAAAAAAATGGATGTCAAACGCAAATTACACAGACTGTAGTAAGGGGTTACTGTAAAGGCGAAGTCAGACGCGGGCTAACTGCGAGGTCAGAATCGGTTGTTTGTGTATCAAAACACGTGATAGGCCTCCGGCAGACTTTTTCGTGAGCAAAATGCGAAAAAAATCGCAAAACTTTTAGCTTGAGAAAATCGCGAAACTACCCATAATAGCGCGAATTCGTCTTTTCGTTGAAAATTGGGGAATTCGAAGATATCCGCTTCCACTGTGAGAATTACACAGATTTGTTTTGTTTGTTATAATTGAAAACTTACTTTTTAGAGGCTGTGTGACATGTTTAACACCATACATTTTAATAGGAACATCGCGTTGTAAACGCAAGACATCTTGCGATTACAAGAAATCTTGCAATGCAAAGTTGTAATCTCAAGAATTCTTAAATTGCAATTGACATGTCAAGATTTCCTGCAAATGCAACGATCCGCATGTACCTCAAACTTGGGTATCTAAACCGAATCCAGATCACGTTCGCACGCGTGCGCGCGTCTAACATATCAGCGCACCGCATGCGAGATCATGCGGGTTAGCTACACTGATAGACCTATTGATAAAGGAAAGATGTGTTCCGATAGCCCTCATCTAGATGTGTCAGACAAATTCATCATTTTGCAATCAGTTTCTTTCGATCGCGATTTGTTCTGGCGTTGCAAGAAGTCTTGCAATTGCAATGTTGCAATCGCAAGAATTCTTGTGATCGCAAGATTTCTTGCAGTTGCAACGCGATGTTAGGACCGGCCCATTGTCACTTGCGCACGCCTTTTTTCAAATTCCTCAGTTTTCGCGCGAATCGAGTGGTACGAGTGCGCTACGACTAGTATGTAATAACTGCAAACGATTGTGATAAATACAGCTTCTACAATGTTTATGAAATGTCTTTTCATTTATAAAGAACGAAAAATATACAGAATAGTCAAGTTTCGTACATGGGTTCGCGAAAAAGTAGCGAATCTCTGGTATCTCTCGTTTCGCAGCGAAAACGGAGTCCGCGATTTTTTTTGCGATTCGCTAAAGGTGGCTACTCGGCAGACCCTAACGCATGTTCGAACCTCTGCGCTCTCCGTGAAAGCACACTATTTCGTCTTCCACTCGCGTGTTCGAGCCTTTATAGCATCGATAGACCCAAACGGGAGCGTTTGACCCCAACGAATCACCATTACAATCCGAGCGATAGAGGGTTGTTCATAGGAGAACCCCGCACCGGGTACCGCATACTCGTACCGGGCGCGGTACCCAAATGCGTACCCGATTCCGTACGACTTGCCGTACCCGGTGCGAGTATACCGCGCCGGGTACGCTTTTGGGTACGGCACCCGGTACGAGTATGCGGTATCCGGTGCGCTTTTTGTTTTCGCGCCCTTTTGCATTCACCCCTTGTCAAATATCGATCGACACGTTGATGGCCACAACACTTTATTTCTGAATTGAGTACATAAATGGTCATACAAATTTCAGTAGATAGCTTTCACGGGCAACTGCATACATTGCGTTCTTCATTCTTGAGCAGAAGTTGTCGGGCTTGAGTTTGAAGGCTTGAACTTGATAATTTTCTGGCGTGCTCGCTTGAACGTCCCCGGTACTTCAATGCTAGCAGCTTCTGAAACATTGCTGTAGTAATTGGATTCACAATGAATACTATGAGATCTCACCTTGTCACATCTTGTGGCCAGAGATTCGGCATGCGGCGCATGAGTGCACAAGTGCCGGCGCGAAGTTCGATAGTCACCCATAAACTAAACATAAAAAGTCATACTAGATTAGCGAGCCAGCATAAGCGAACGGAAAACATAACGTTGCGACAGCATAGTACTTGGAAACACAAAATTTAACATTAAAAAACAAGAAACATTTGACATAGTAGCAGCCGGTCACGAGAGTAACATTCTCTCGATTGACAGACAAGTCGCGCAGTCTGCACCCACTTGTTTTCGCGTTTCTACGCGTTTCGTCATCGGTACGGCACCGGGTGCGCATCTGCCGCATCGGGTACGACACGCTCTCGGCCCCGCCCCCTTGGCGCACCAGGTGCCGTACCAGCAAGGACGGTACGGCGCCGGGTACGAGTATGCCGTGCCCGGTGCGTGTATACGGCACCCGGCGCGAGTATGCGGTACCCGATACGCACTTTTCCTGAGTTAGAAGGTTGATAGAGGCTCGCATCTGTTCGAGGCACCCTCTATCAACCTTCTATTACCCCTCTATCGAGCCTCGAATGCGCTTCGATCAAGGTTCCTGTTTGGATCTATCGATGCTGTAGAGGCTCGAACACGCGAGTGGAAGACGAAATAGTGTGCTTTCACGGAGAGCGCAGAGGGCCGAACAAACGTTAAGCTCTACCGAGTAGCGAAGAACCCCCTTAAAATTTTCGCGAGATAAAGTATGTCAACTATTTTCGCAATTATCTGCCAAAAACATTATTGCGATTCGCACTGCGACTCGCAAATCGATAGTGCATGCCAAAGCATTGCAGTTTTCGCGCGATTTTTTTCGCGAAAAAGTCTGCCCGGGGCCATAAAGAGAATCTCTCTTTCTGAGTGTGCGCGGTCTTTATGACATTTTTCGGAGAAGGTCAACTAGTCATTGTAGACCCAGTTGCTATAGCCCACTCAAGTAGCGGCCAGTCTCTTTGATTTGCCTTTGAAGTAGGTGCGGCACAGGCGACAAATTATGATCGATCGAATTTCGAAATATGTAGAGCAACTGTGTGCGCTAGTAATCTTAAAAGTTAGATGAAAACGATAATAAATGTGTCGATTTCAGTTTTCAACAAATCGAAACAAAGACAGTTACGATGACATCATCGCATTTGGATCAAAAATATTATTGTGACGAGAAAGTGATTATGACATTTATATAGTTCAAGCGAATTTGGGGTCTCTGCCAGGAACGTCATTGCGACCGTCACAAGTGGCTGTAACAAGTTTCACTTATCCAACTTTTATGTACATGCAATGAATGGATTCGGATTTCGGTGGAGCAGTGAAACACGAAGCAGTGGAACAATAAAAAATGATATCATGACAATCGAGAGAGCATAGAAACAGAGAGCAGTACAATCCGTGAAATCACAACAACAAAAACGAGGCGCAAGCAGGAGCGAGAGTAGTGAGAACATTCGAAATTTTTGTGGACATGGTCTTTGGAGAATGGCGGGAAAACGGCGGGGTGAGCGGCAGATAAGTAGGAGGGTGAAGAGGGCATTACAGTGTCTGCATTACAGTAGAAATATGCGGGGGTGGAAGAGAACACGAGGCATGCACAGTATCAGTCCGGTGCGAAAGGCGCGCGTAGAGTCTTCAGAGCAACGAGTGCAGCACGTGATCCTACATCACAGACGATTACTTGACGATATAGGTATAGATCGTAACCGGGTAATCGCATGATAGGTTTCGACGAAGCTCGCCCGCAGTATAGGCCATTCCCCCCTTTCAGCGTACGGCAATATCGCTGGCTCGCCAGACAGACGAGAATTTTATGCAAATTCGTCCCGATTGTATGTTTTTGTGCTCAAACATGGTAAAAATGACAGAAATCGAAAAATCGAGCACTAGAGATCTCTGAGCATTCTATCTGGGCATCTTCTCTAGAAAACTGGGCGCTGTGCGATAAATTTGAAGAGAGTAATTAAGTTTCGGAGCTTTCCCATTGGAAATCGAGTCAAAATCAAGGTTTTTGGACTCTAATTAGAAAACGGACGCGAAAATCAAAAATCGAACACTAGAGATCGATGAGAACTACTGATACCCATCACATATCAAAATTTTGTGAAGATTGCTCAATTCTGAAAGGAGTAATTAACTTTAGAAGATGGAGAACTCTGCTTCATTAGACTTGCAAATGACCCTCATTTCCCTAAAAAGAGACCGCCAAGCGCGCGAGTTGCGCGGCCGAATGGTCTCGCACGGGCCGATAACGGTCAATTGATGCCTCAAATGCTGTCCAGTAAACATTCGGCGAAATGACTGCCGTACGATGAACGGGGGGGATGCCCTATACTTCATCGAATCTTTTTATTGTCACTTCTATGTTTTGTGAAGCATTACTTAGACTGTTGTATACAAATATACTCACTGGATGACTCGTTCGCCTCACCCACTGTCTTCTGCAGCAGCGCCGAGGCGTGCTCCACCAACGCTCGCATCACATCCGCGCTCGTCTGAGTCGATCAACATCGTTCTAGCTGATGGCACAAAGACTCACGTCATCGAAGGCGACGCACTATCTCATCTTGTTCGAAATGATGCCCTTCTCGGCGAGAGCGGTCACCAGATGCGCCGTCAGGACTGAACAGAAGCGTCAGTAGTTGTTTTCTCCACAAATCGCACCGTTTTTTCTCTGCTGCCGAAATCTGCACGATCGCTCTTTTGGCAGCCGAGTCGCTTTCTCTTGTCGACTGAACTGACCGCACAGCAAGCGACTGGCGATAGCTCCAAACCTGAGGCGAGGATGCTCCTGCTCCCTTGATGCTTCGGTTGCTGAAGGTATACATATCTAGTTTCCACAGTGAACTAGACAAACCTCGACTCTTCTCTATCATAGTCCTGCACGAGGAGTGTGCCTCCACGTTTCGAAGAAACCATGCATCTGGCGTCTCTCGTGGCAGTCGCGACAGAAGAGTAGTTGTGCTAAGAGTATGATCACTACACGCCCAATCCCCTGCAAGCACACCTCGATGATGCGAGTGGGGCGGGCGTGGAAGCCTGCTGCGAGTCGTCTGCATTGTCCATCAGACATTTCTAGTTTATATCAAATGTCAGAAAAGTAGCACAATGAATCGACCCACCAACTTTTTCGCATTCATTCTAGCAAAACGCAGGCCACAAGTGGTGAGACCGGAAGTCCAGTACTTTGTCTGGCGGTCCGACGCATGCTTGATGACGTGCCCACTTGCGGTCAGATCGAGGACGACGTTCTGGAATTTAGAAATAGATAATTCTAGGTACTCTGAATCCGCTTCACTCACGTCCCAGTGTTCTCTTGGGAGCGTCGCGAATCTGCCGTACAGGTAGTGCGCTGTGTTCTCGCCAGTCTGAAATACCGTACTAAATACCGTACACCGTATGGTGCATTCGAATACTAGCCTTGCCCTGCAAGAAGTCGGCGACTCTGCAAAGGCCGATAGCGTTCGCGAAAACGCCTTGCAGCACCTGAGAACACGCCAATAGAGAAGCACTAATCATTGTCGCGGTGTCGGCAACCGATATCGCCGCGTCGCTCGCCCCGCAAAGAACGTATAGGACAGTCAATAGACTCCCCCCTCTCACGCAATGCCTATGCCGTAAAATATTGATGTTGACTGACTTTTCGTGGTATCTCGGATTCTATGTGTCGTACCAGCTAGAGTAGACCGGCAGAACTTGGTTAGCGAATGATTGTGTATCAGTATATCTATCACCACTGAACCGCAGACGCACAATCGTAATGTATGCTACCTCTACGAAGGCGATAATCGATAACTCCTCCTCTCCTCTGGTGCGAACCGCACTTCCTCCCTTCGCGCGCCGCGGAACCAGTCGCCGCACCATCTCTCGTTCCAACTAAATCGACGACTGTACGCCTACACGAGCACCATACACCACACGCACGTTGAATCGCTCCGTCGCGTCCGACAGGTACACGCGATACGAGCCCGACTGCTCTGTCCTAAAAAAGCTGGGTCGGTCATGTCAAAAAAAGCAAAAAAAAAAAACTAACGCGTTGCACTGTTCGTACGCTTGTTTCGGCGACAACTTCTTGCTCAACAACTGTTTCACTACAGTTCTAAACACCTCCGGCTGCCCGGCCGATCTAGAAATCGCAGAAAATGAGAGAGAGACAGAGAGAGAGAGACAGAGAGAGAGAGACAGAGAGAGAGAGAGAGAGAGAGAGGGGAAGAGGGAGGAAGGGAGGGAGGGAGGGAGGAAGAAAAGAGAGACTCGCCTCGTCGGGGTCAAACCTAACGTCACCGCGAGCGCCGCGATGGCACTCCTCCATCCGCAGCTCCAGCGGTCCTACAAGTGGTTATGAATACAATATTAACATGTATTTGCGGATATATATGACTCACGCGCTGCATCGGCGTCGACGATTCCAGATACAGTGCCACGTGACCTCTCACGTGCGAAAGCAGAGTGTAAATTGGAGCGAGGTACTTGTTTCTCTGAACCATAACTATGCACTGAACAACGAAAATCGCCAACCTTGTAGTACCAGTGTTTGTCCGAAGGGTGCTGGTCCGTGTCGTAGAGCGTCACTTCGCGACGCCCTCCGTCAAATCTATAGTATCCAATATAAACTATTTGCAGTTTCTGATGGAAGCACGCACCTGACGAACATTAAATGCTCGATGACAAGCAGGCTGTTCGCGCTCTTGACGAATATCTGAACAGATTGTGAGGTGTGCACTTGACACGGAAGAAACTCACGACGTCGCGCACATTCGTCTTGCCGAGTCGCAGACTCTGAATCGAGAAATACGTACGCGCTACTGCTATATAATCTCACCTCGGCCGCGCGCGTCCAGAATCCCCTGTGCTCGCCCATCTTCAAAAGTCGGCGCAACTGCTCGGCCTCGCCACACGTCATCTGCACGCGCCAAATCAATAAAAGGTATTTCGATGCTTGCGCTCTCTAATTTCGATACTTGTTATAGCAATAGATTCGTGAAAGATCAGTATAGTTAATTGTTTTCATTCGAAGTGCTTCTTCGAAGAAGAAATGCGCGGAATTCCAACCGCATCGGGGTCTATACAGCGGACTACGCGACTGTACTAGCTACAGTATACCGGCCCGGTAGCGTCTCTCATGGTCATGGACGAACAGATGGTGTGTTGTCTATGTAGTATGATCAATATGCAAACCCGGCATGAGTCATACGCTGTCGGCGGCTGGGTGTATATTACGACAGTACCCCAGTCGAAGAGACAGTGTGTTTTCATCCTTTTTCCTTTCGATAGATTCCTTTCGATAGTATACTGATGAGTTCTTTTTCAACATGGTTTTCTCGATAGATATTCTACATTGATTTTTATTGTTTCGATGTGATTAGTTCAATTCTCTGAAAGGTGTGTCAATGTATAGCAATCACCATGCGGCTTCTGTCCTCCAGTCTGGACTGATGGGTCGCTCCGGCGCGAGGCTCATCGACTCCCATCTGCACATAGACACGGTAGATCATCCAGTCACATATGGGTACCTGTGCGGCGGGACAATCGAGGGCCGGAGTCGGCTCCGAGGAGGCACTTCACAAAAAGTCTCCGTCCACATTACCTCGGTAAAACGAATGACGAGATCGTCCTTGACGAGCGGGATCTGAAACACGCCCTCCACTCAATCAGTTCGTTGCCGCCGACCCACCTCGAGCGCCGCCTTCTGGTGGTCACTCTTGCCGCCGATGGTGATGAACCGGTTGTGACAGGCTGCGTGCTTCTTGGTTGTACTGCACCTCACCGACGGCAGCAGCGGAAGAACCTAAAAAAGAGATCGGACTTTTTCTGACAAAAGACTATCAGAAAGATCTCAGAACGACCGCACACCCTCAGAAAGATCCCTAGAAAGATGAAGTGTCTTTTTGTATCATACAACGGCTTTTTGATGCGTAATCGAGTCTTACCTCGTCTTAAATCAACATTGTACGAAGCTCAACTCCCACCTTTTCTTACTCTATCTATCTCAATTCGGAACTGCTGTGTGCCTTCAACTCCTCTTCCTTCTTCGAATTCGGCCATTTTTCCGTATGCCAAACGAGAGCCTGAAATGTACAGTACCCCTTATCAAAAAGAGTATATTACCGTAGTCTTAGTTTATATACTTATAACGTATGCCTTTACAATAATATACGTGACAACCCCCAGTACCCTTGAACAAGGCGGGAAATAAATGCTAATGAGAACGCTGTCTTCCTAGCCCGCGTATCTAATTCTTATGGATTATGGAAAGAAAATCGAATGATTATAGACTGAATATCGATCTAACATCGACTTTCGACCTTCGACCCTACCATCCCCGTTGCTAAACTGTGTTTCTCCCAGCGCTTAGCCCTGGTGGTGTACCGTATGCACTTGTTGTATGGTCAGGATATAGCTGGATAAATGATTGATTAATTGATTGATTGACGTGACAACTGCATTCTGCGAGAATTCTATGCTAACAGTCTCTGGCACAAACTCGAAATACGTAAAAGGCCACACCTCACTGCGGTCTTTGATCATCCTGCGCAGACGATGAGAGCGTCGCATTTGACTGGGATGCGACTGAAACATTTGCAGATGACCCTAGAGGAAAGAGAGGAGAGAGGAGAGAGGAGATAGGAGAGAGGAGAGAGGAGAGAGAAGAGAGGAGAGAGGAGAGAGGAGAGAGGAGAGAGATGAGAGAGAGGAGAGAGGAGAGAGGAGAGAGGAGAGAGGAGAGTGGAGAGAGGAGAGAGGAGAGAGGAGAGAGGAGAGAGGAGAGAGGAGAGAGGAGAGAGGAGAGAGGAGAGAGGAGAGAGGAGAGAGAGGGGAGAGAGGAGAGAGAGGGGAGAGAGGAGAGAGAGGGGAGAGAGGAGAGAGAGGGGAGAGAGGAGAGAGAGGGGAGAGAGGAGAGAGGAGAAAGGAGAAAGGAGAGAGGAGAGAGGAGAGAGGAGAGAGGAGAGAGGAGAGAGGAGAGGAGAGGTACCTCGTTCGTGCCGGGCTTGGTAGTCTGAGTGAGCTCAGCATTTTCCGGGGCGGACTGGGCGATACTCGGCGACTCCCTCACAGCCACCTGATGCATGCTAGTACATTGCCGCTCCACTTCTGTAGCACACAACAGCGTACTCGAGTACGAATGCGAACCTCACGCAGAGCGACACTGTGGACGGCGCGGACATGAGTGGAGCATGCAGCAGCCTCGGCGAGCGTCGGCCACTCGGCAATCTCAACACGACACGGCATTCGATGACGCGACGCGACACAGCTACCGTGGCGATTAGGCGAGGCGACGACAAACCGCGTCGCCGCACACGAGAGGCGAAGGGGGCCGGGCACTGCTCCCGGTAGACTGCGGAGATCCGAGCCACCCAGTCGTTCCGGGTCGACGCCACCTCAGCTCCTCGAGCCGCAATCATTTGCATACGCAAATCTAATAATAATAATAATAATAATAATAATAATAATAATAATAATAATAATAATAATAATAATATGATTTATTACCGTGTTTACTATATAGAAATGACGTTATGAATAGAGTGATTACGGCGAATGTGATTGGATTCGGCATTCGGAAAACAAATGAACACAAAAATATGATGATCTCTTCGTATCTCTCGACAAGCACTAACACGTCTCGATCTATAATTCGCGATTTTGTGAGATGTAGACGTAACATAGAACATAGCTTTCAAAAGGAATTCCCAATAGCGAGAGTTTTTGTTCAAGATAAAAAGAGCAACTAATTTTTTATTCCGTTTCTTCGAAACAGTCTCTTAAAAACGCCTTCGGAACACGCTGTTTGGTCATATTTATATGGCGAGTTTCGAAGAGACTGAACTTAAGTGACTTACGAGGAGTGTAGTAGGGGCCACACCCTCGGATTCGTACCAAATTGATAGAATACCTCAATAGCGAGAGTTTTTGTTCAAGATAAAAAGAGCAACTAATTTTTTATTCCGTTTCTTCGAAACAGTCTCTTAAAAACGCCTTCGGAACACGCTGTTTGGTCATATTTATATGGCGAGTTTCGAAGAGACTGAACTTAAGTGACTTACGAGGAGTGTAGTAGGGGCCACACCCTCGGATTCGTACCAAATTGATAGAATACCTCAGTTAGGACCCTAGCCATCGAATTGTGGTGTCCGAATTTCCTAAACGAACTATACGTTTCCGGTACGACCGGTACGTACAGGGCTCGTTTTTCGCATTCCTCTCACCCTACGCGGCGGTCGAAGACCGAGCCGTTGTGGCCTAGTGGCGAAAGCGTCTTCCTGCCGAAATGACCCTCACGAGTTCGATTCCGCGCACATGCTTTTTATGGACTTGTACTTTCTGACCATATCATCATTTTCTCATGGTCCATGAAACATCTCTATCAATTTTTTTAATGAGACAGTCTTGTCGATCTCTATGTCAGCTGTCGATCGTCGTATGTAGTGACGTAGTGATATTTGCATCAGCCGTATGTAGCTCGCAACTGCACCGTCTTCTGTCAGAAAAGTCCCGAACGCCGTCAAGCTACTTCACACTGTCGTATGTATTTTGATAGTGTGCGATTATTGTGTAGAGTTGAAGGTTGTAATGATGCGCACGGTAGATCATCTCTGTTCCTGACAGTCGTCATTCTTGAAGAGAATCCATCGAGTCGGTCATACCTTTCGTCAATTCTTTTATTCACTAACCAGTGATTGAACAGCGAGACGATCAACCAAATGAGTTGGCAAAACAAAAAGCATGTGCGCGGAATCGAACTCGTGAGGGTCATTTCGGCAGGATGACGCTTTCGCCACTAGGCCACAACGGCTCGGTCTTCGACCGTCGCGTAGGATGAGAGGAACGCGAAAAACGAGCCCTGTACGTTTTCGTACCGGAAACGTATAGTTCGTTTAGGAAATTCGGACACCACAATTCGATGGCTAGGGTCCTAACTAAGGTATTCTATCAATTAGGTACGAATTCGAGGGTGTGGCCCCTACTACACTCCTCGTTAGCACACCTCGCTCCACTCCCTAGCCAGCCGACAACAGCGCTGCTCCTTAGAACGCATCGTGTGTTGTGCCTACAAAACACGCATTCCCGAAAGACACCACATACAATATGACTACATCATTCGAGGACTTGGAACACTTGGTCATCATGGCGATAACTGTTGCGTTCGAAGTGAGCAGTAGCAGAAGACTCGACGCGGCAAACACACAAACACAAACACGGAATATGGATGGAAGCACCCACGACCCTCCGATAGGGATCGGAGCGAACGCAATGAACACATCCGAGTACGCGGGATCGACGGAGAGTCGAGTTTCTACGCAAATAAATATGCGAATATCACGCAACAGGTCGTATGCAAACGATGGTTGTACCCGCGCACTGTCAGTTTCATTCAACCACAAAGCACGAACCCGAGCAGCTGGTCCAGGCAAGTACTGGCGGCGAGTAGCGACTTGACAATGACTGAATTCGAGACTACTGGAGATCCGCTGATGCAGAGGTCGTGGAGAGGAGGGTCGTGGAGCCGCTGTGTCAAGCTGTGGAGAGGTCGTGATAGGATCGGGTCATTCTGGAGATCATGGTGATGAGCAGCTACCACTCGTCCCGGCAACCACCAAGTGGCACTCATCAAGTCAAATGGATCCATTTCGGTTAGTTGTGTCATGTATATGTGTAGCTGATGTGTAATGCGTGAGTGAGTGCGCAGGAAACGGGGTCAGAGACTGAGCGAGAGAGGCGAACCCAGATGGCGAGAAAAGAGTGTGATAGGTGTGGCGGACTAACGCGTGTGATTGGCGTAATTGTTTTTATACTGTATCTATCTATGCAGATACAGTACAGCTCGAGTTAGGTGATCCCTGTCCATGGACGTCCATGGACGTCCGGGATTTTGGTGAACGTTTCTGGTGACTCTCTCTCTCTACACACTCTCTCGCGTTCCCATCGCCTCCTTCTCACAGGCAATTTATGGCCCCTGTTTGAAGGGAATGTGGGCAGTGAGCGAACTGACTTTTTGAAATGAACTTTTCATGAAACCAAACCATTACCATCAATTATGTTTTGTTCTGATCATCTCGAATATACCATATTTCATAGTGCTCCGATGAAATTCATTACTTACTGACTTTCAGTACTGACTTCCTATTTTCACGTGAGTATTCAAAGCATAATATATAAGATGTATATGTAGTATTGTTCGCATTGTTTGTCTTAGTCTACATGTGGTTTGTTGTGACTAATTTTCATCATTTATTATTCCAAGATAATTGGTCCCCCGATAAGACAAGGTCCGTTGTTGCATCCATTCACTCTCATTTGGCGTCCATGTACGGTGTGGACGTGTCTGGTGCCTCTATTCTATACACACTCTCTCGCTTTCCTCTCGCGACGCGCATCGCACAGGGCTATTCTGCCAATGGCGGTACAATCGAACGCGACTGCTTGTGTGAAGTCTGAAACGTCATTCGACTTTCTAGAATCTGAAAATTAGGAAATATAAATATTATATTTATCTGTCTCTTGTAACCGACATCAAGAATATACCATGGTTCATAGGGCTCCGATGAAATTCACTATTTGAATAGAGCCTCATAGTCAGGGTGGTAACAGTTCTGGTCCCAGTCTGCCAAGACCGACAAGTCTGACAAGGGATCACAACTCTTCCATGTTCGAGAAACCAGCTACAATTTTGTTTGTACAGTTTCCGTCTTCTCGATATGAGAACAACGATGTCTTACATTTGTAATTTCGACTATTTTGAACATTTCCAGGTAGTGCCAACCGTGCTAATTTCCAGTTGAACTTGAGTGGATTGCGCAAATCCACTTTCGACTCACTCATTTAAATGACCCTTCCCCACCAGCAAACGGTCGGGTCTTGGCAGACTATTATATAGACATAATTTGATGTTAACCAAAGGGTAAGCTTTTATAAATTATAAATACGTATACGTATAAATACGCAAAATATGGTTTACATTGCAAAAAATAAATACCTTTAAATATATGGAAGTTCGATAGCAGTTACTAGTTTTCACTATTCGAAACTAGTTTATAATCAAATAAAAGTTACACGACGAAAATCGAATGGTACGTCTTTTTTGCTACAGCCGTTTGAAAGTGATCCGGCCATGGTGGTCCATCGCAAATGAACCATTAGCAGAAAATTAACCGTCCAAAACTAATTATTTCTGATTAGTTATGAGCGTTTCAATCCAAGAAAATTTAAAAATTTCCACTCTTTTGGACGTGGTGATTATCCAGTCTTCAATAGCACCTTATTCTGGTTAGTTTATGAAAAAGTAACCTTTGCGAAGTGTAAAAACACTTATATTTCACACGCGTTAGTCCGCCACACCTATCACACTCTTTTCTCGCCATCCGGGTTCGCCTCTCTCGCTCAGTCTCTGACCCCGTTTCCTGCGCACTCACTCACGCATTACTAGAGTTGAGCGAATAATTTTTTTGGACAAATAACGAATAATTTTTATTCGTTCGATTAATCGTCGAGTTCGATTATTCGAATATTATTCGATTAATCGTCAGCACTCGAATAACGAATAAAAATTATTCGATTATTCGATTATTCGATTAATCGACTGAATAATTCTTTTCGAAAAACCACAAAATGACCGTATTTCGGAGTATATCATGTGTTTTGGTGAACAATTATTCGAATAATCGAACTTTGAAGACGAATAACGAATAAATGTTATTCGATCGATTAATCGAACAAATGTTTTATTCGAATATTATTCGATTAATCGTCAGATCTCGAACAACGAATAAAAATTATTCGATTAATCGATTAATCGAATAATTATTCGGATTTTATTCGTATTCGATTAATCGTGCACACCTCTACGCATTACACATCAGCTACACATATACATGACACAACTAACCGAAATGGATCCATTTGACTTGATGAGTGCCACTTGGTGCTTGCCGGGACGAGTGGTAGCTGCTCATCACCATGATCTCCAGAATGGCCCGATCCTATCACGACCTCTCCACAGCTTGACACAGCGGCTCCACGAAGCGGCTCCACGACCTTCCTCTCCACGACCTCATCTGGCCACCGCCATGTTCTGCAATGAATACAACTCAGTTCGATAACAACAATTTTTATGAGCGTATGAGTCTCACCACATGCATCAGCGGATCTCCAGTAGTCTCGAATTCAGTCATTAACAAGTCGCTACTCGCCGCCAGTAGTTGCCTCGATAAGCTGCTCGGGTTCGTGCTTCGTGGTTGAGGTGGAGGCGGAGGCGGAGGTGCTGGATGAGGAGATCGTCGTTGCGGTACATGAATGGGTAGTGGGCAGTGCGGACAGACGAGCGGTGAGACGACCACGTGCTTCATGCCTGTCCAGGCGAGCGTCCCTGCACAGGCGACTCTTGCTCTCCACCGCATACGGACAGTCCTTGCACCCACCGGAACATGGCACTGCAACGGGAAACGTCCTCTCTCTCTCACACGCACACACACGCACAAACACGCACACACACGCACAAACACGCACACACACGCACGCACGCACGCACGCACGCACGCACGCACGCACGCACGCACGCACGCACGCACGCACGCACGCACGCACGCACGCACGCACGCACGCACGCACACACAGAGAGAGAGAGAGAGAGAGAGAGAGAGAGAGAGAGAGAGAGAGTCGTCTCCGGGTGATGTCTCCGATCTAGCAGGGGTGATGGCTGCAGATATGGGAGAGGCGAGAACGGGGGAGGAAGTGGACTGGTCGAGAATAGGAGGTCCACCAACATCACCTTCACTTCCTCCATCTGCTCCTCCTTGACGATCATGATCGCCTCCTGCTCCTGCTCCATCGGCTCCTGCTCTTCCGCCTTCGCTTCCTCCTCCATCGGCGCCGTCTTCTTGCTGAAAAGTGTACTTTCAGTATCCTCCGCTTTATTTTACGTTCACCGTAACTACTACAGTAATTTCAAATGTTACCATAATGTGATCGAGATAAATAGATGTTCCTCGCATACCTCTTGCTCCCCTCGTGCATGAAACACTATGCCCTCCTGTCCCTCCTCTTCTCTTCCTCGCTCTTCCCGTGCAGCACCGCCTTGTGCGCGTGCAGTCTGCCGGCCGTGCGGCAGTACGCCGCACACTCCTCACGCAACACACACGTGCGCACTCCGAATGAGGCGGCAATCTCGAAGAAAGAGGCGTCGCGACGACCGCACGGTTCCACTGCACTTAAAATGAGACAACTTCATATCATCATGATTGTGTTGTCATATTCAGTTAAAACGATTCCGGATTAATGATTGATTGATTGATTGAGTTAACAGAAGCGCACACAACACTCACATGGTCATCTTCCTTCTGACGGCAGCCGGCACGTAGAGGGCGGCCAGGCGAATCCTTCCGGCTGGCGCAGCACCACGTGGCCTATTAGGAAGCTGACATGAAGCACTTGTATCCGGACAGCCTGTTGTGTCCGATATGCGGGCTGTGGTGCGCGTGCGGAACGGACACACCGCACACTGATTGCGCTTCCGCGAGACCACCTCTGCAAAGGCATTATCACCTCCACTTCTCCTCCTTCCCCTCCTTTTCCACTCACTCGTGACAGGTGCAGTGGGCAGTCTGTTGTCTGCCAGCTGTGGCGGGGGCGACATGCTGTCCGCGCTGTCTGCTCCGCCACTCGACAAACGCATCAGGGAGGGGAGTGAGCGCCGGCGCCGAAAGGGGAGCTGCAAGACACGCGCATCACACCACACCGCCACTCGGCGCACTCACCGTCGTCCCTCGGTCTCTTGCGGTGCGGCTGCACGTGAATGAAGAGGGGTGGCTGGTCGTCGTACGCACCCTCTTCTGTCTCGGCTCCCTTCCCTCCTAGCACCACAGCCGAATAGCGCCCCTCTCTCCCTCGGCTCCTGAGTTCGTATTCGCAACTTATATCAAACGGCAAAAGAGGATGTGAATACAAGATAGAGCAATGTTATGTTACCTCACCAGTTCTTCCGGGATGGTCGGGCGTTCGTAGCGCGCCTCGGTGAGGAATCAGGGTGAAGCCTCCACCGGCAGGTATGACGATCTCATTACGCGAAGCGTTCCGATTCGACTGCAACATAAAAATAACATACTATCATATCGGAATAAGGAACTCACCGCCGTCCGTCCGTCTGTCGTCGATACCGTCATCTCCAAGCACGCCGAATGCGTAAGGTGAGTGGCCGGAAAAGCAGCGCCAAGCCTCGCCCCACCCATTAAAACTGAATTTATGAGACAATACGAACACACATCAACACAAACAACAAAACAACAAAAAAACAACGAAACAGCTGGATAATTTTATGCTACATCTGGTTTTGCGAATATAGCGTACAAATAATAATGAAACGGGAATAGGATTCGTAAGAAAAAAAGCGAGTGTAGGCAATTAGCATATCGCACCGTGCACCTCCGCACCATACCATACCACTTGCGTGAAGTGGTATATACGTCAAAGCCCTGGAAATGTCCGACTGCGTTGAATTTAACGCTGCCAGTCTTTGTCTGGAATGCATGATGCATGCACCTCACATTTCATGAAATGAAGCATTTTGTTACATTAGAGCGTTTTCATAGTTGCATGAAATGCTGCGGTTGTATGATATGGCATGCCATCTTTTTTCTTCCAACCGAAAATCCGCGTCTCTGTCCGCTACAACAGTTGAAGAGAAACAGAGAGAGAGAGAGAGAGAGAGAGAGAGAGAGAGAGGGAGGGAGGGAGGGAGGGAGGGAGAGAGTTAGCCTAGAGCATCGTCCTTTCTATTCTCCTTTGTTCAACTACCAACTCCACTTCTTCTCCGTCCTTGTCGAATGCTCATCTTCTGCGCTTTCTGAGTATTTGAACGTGCGAGTTCGTTCGAAACCGTTTCTGTGCACCGTTCATTGTCATGTATACAAGGTTGTTTGCTCAGCAGTCTCTCAGAACTAGCCGATTGTCCCAAGAACCCCGCAAAGCGTGGTCCCGTGGTGTAGCGGTTAGCACTCAGGACTCTGAATCCTGCGACGAATCTCCCCGGGACCTGCTTCAAATCTCCCCGGGACCTGCTCTTATGCATCTTTCGTTGCGTTCGAAGTAAGCTTTTTTCTACTTTGTTACGGTGTTGTTACGGTTTTTCGTACACTTGTTGGATTTGTAAAACTTTAAAACAAACCCATTGTTTTGGCGTACTACTAACAACTATGTTATTTATACAAAAAAGGTCCTCAGTAGAAAGTTATAATCAGTACTCAGCGATCTTGGTGATAATTGGGTATCGTCAACGGACTGGCAATAATCAGTGATTGCTGCGGGAATCGATCCTTCGACTGCTCGCTTGGAAGGCAGCACCACTACCACTGAGCTATACGCTCACGCTGAGATGCTGTATAGGTTGAGTAGAGAACAGACTTTTGATTACGAGCGTCACTATCCTGGACAGAGTTTACACTCCGACCTTACATAACTTGTTGGTGTGCTTCAACCATCTTTGTTTTCGGACATACTTAAAGGCACAGGGGCGTTTAGCGTTACCAAGGTTCATCAAAATTCACTTATGAGAACTTGGCAAAACTGTTTGCACGTGGCGGGAATCGAACCGGCATAGTATGGTTCACAAACCGTGAGCGTTACCACAACACTATAACGACTTGTTTTAGCAACCTCATATCGACGAGATGCGCACAGAGCTCAACTTTACGATAGGCATTTTGGCGCGAATTTCGAATTCGCTTTACCAAGCTTTGCACGTGCACATTTTGGTAAGCGTGTAGGTAACGAGGAAACGCCGTTTTTTCGCGTTTTCTTTAATTATTTCGTGTTTCTATGGGTCAAGCCATAAACCAAAGTCAAAAACTAAGCACCTCTGTTGCTTTCACTAACGATTGTCTGGGCAAAACAGGTTTAGGCAGCGCGATAAAACAATATAACATGATTTGACTCAAATTAATGAATATGCGAATTTCGAAAACTTGCGTTTTTGTATCAAATCAAAAACATGTAGTGAACTGTTAGTAACAAGACTAGTCTTAAAGCTGCTCAATTTGTAACAGCACAGCAATTTCTGGTCGGGGGCGTGTCATCTCTTGATTTCTTGCAAGAGCATAAAAAACTGAAAAAAAATGCTTCATATTAGCAAAACTACATCGGCTCCGTGCAAAAACAACAAAACACCTGTAACCATTAAAACGATAGCAATATCAGTTAAGGGGGTTCTTAGCTACTCGATAGACTCGAACGCTTGTTCGGACCTCTGCGCTCTCCGTGAAAGCATGCTATTTCGTCTTCCATCCGCGTGTTCGAGCCTCTATCGCATCGAAAAACCTAAACAAGAGCGTTTGACCCTAACGAATTCCTATTACAATCCGAGCGATAGAGGGTTGATAGAGGCTCGCCTCTGTTCGAGGCACCCTCTATCAACCTTCTATCACCCCTCTATCGAGCCTCTAACGCGCTTCAAGACTCGTGTTTGGGTCTATCAATGCGATAAAGGCTCAAACAACGCGAGTGGAAAACGAAACAGCGTGCTTTCACGGAAAGCGCAGAGGTCGGAACAAGCGTTAGGGTCTACGGAGTAGCTAAGAACCCCCGTTTATGTCCTCATTTATGCAAACATCAGGTCTCTACCGGAAAACACTATAACGTCTACTTCATGCGGTAAGTAATCCAAAATCAGCAGCATATCGATATCGATCGAAATATCGATAGAAACGTTGTAATCTTGTAGTCACAGTCGGCCTCCATTGAACCGGAGCGTTACGAACGCGCTGTTCTGCGTGTCTGTCGAAGTCTCCACTTTCCTAGGGCGGATACGGAGAAGGAAGGAGAGAATCTGCTTGCGGTAGGGCTTGTTGCAGATCAGAATGCAGGCCGAGGACAGCATCGAGTGAGTGGCGAAAGCCATGAAGATCCAGTCGCTCGTGCCTGCACAATCATCTCTCTCTCTCTCTCTCTCTCTCTCTCTCTCTCCCCTCTCTCTCTCCCCTCTTTCTCTCCTTCCTTTCTCTCTCGCTCCCTCTCTCTCCCGCTCTCTTCCTCTCTCTCTCTCTCTCTCTTTCCCTTTCTCTCCCTCTCTCTCTCCTTCTCTCTCCCCCCTCTCTCTCCCTCCCTCCTTCCCTCTCCCTCCCTCCCTCCCTCCCTCTCTCTCTCTCTCTCTCTCTCTCTCTCTCTCTCTCTCTCTCTCTCTCTCCACTCACAGTTCGCGTCCCACGACACCACCGATATCACTATGCATATCCGCATCGCCGGGATGACGATGACGACCAGTGGCGGTAGCGTCTGAACACGTGTACACTCCGCCCACTCTGGCCCCGCCCCCATTCTACCTGGAGAATCAGCTCGAAGACGATTTGTCGCTGCAGCTGCGCGACGTTTTTCGAGACGCGCGCGACGTTCGCGGATATCATTTTCAAAGACGAAATAATGAGAAAAAGAACGAGGAAAGAAAGGACAAGCACGTAGACCTAGAATATATCTCTTTTTCTCTTTCTCTCTCTCATTCTCTCTCTCTCTCCCTTTCTCTCTCTTACCCCTATGAATCCAAACTGGTACCAGAGCATCGGATCCTCCAGGTTGTACGTGCCCCACTTGTACTCGTGAAATATGGCGCGCAGCCGCTTCAGATCGGGGTACTCCTGGAGTGAATAGGCCCCGCCCCTCGCAGCCCCGCCCCCACCTCGCACACCGCGTCCAGCTCGGCGTCGGCGACGTCGTCTGGACGGTAGGTGAGCAGGGCGGTCCAGGGAAAGACGACGATCCAGGTGAGATAGGGAAGGAGGATACACGCCACCTCGCACTGTGTGAGACGCTTCTGGTGCTTGCGCATCCCGAGAATCATCTAGGCATTTTTGACCTGTCTCCTGATATATAAAAAAACCTTGATCTTGTAAAATAATTGTTGATACAATTAGAATAAACATTATTAATATTATTTTTTGTTAGAGATTTTTTTGTTAGAGGTTTTATTAATATTATTTTTTGTTAAAGGACTTGCTCATTGACTGTAACTTATGATGTGTGAAAAAGGAAAAAAACGTTTTCGCCATTATTCAGCTGTTCTCGCACTCACAAAAAAACGGAAGAGATACAGCTGCACTATGGAGCAGCCGGCGAACGCTATTGCAGACATGACGACCCACTGAAAATAGAGACCACGCCCATCTAAGCCCCGCCCACCAGTCCCATGTCGACTGCCAGTATGTTGAGGTCAAAGTACGAGATGAAGCCGCCGTGGAAGCCGAGAGGAAGTGGGAGGAAAAGTTGCGGGCCCGACATGGCCAGGCAGAAATCCAGCGTCTGCATCCACACCTGCGGACATGGTTGAGAAGAAGCAGGAGAGAGAGAGGGGAGAGAGAAGAGAGAGAGAGAGAGAGAGAGAGAGAGAGAGAGAGAAAGGGGAGAGAGGAGAGAGAGAGGGGGAGAGAAAAAAGAGAGACAGTGGAGAGAGGAGAGAGAGAGAGGCAGAGAGAGAGGGGAAGAGAGAGACTCGCCTGGTGCACGATCAGGTGCACGCGGAATCCGCGCATGGGCGGCGGGGTGTGGCGGATCACCACGTACCAGCACAACGCGTTCACCGTGACACCAATCAGCGGAATCTGCAAGCAGAATCTCTCTCTCTCTCTCTCTCTCTCTCTCTCTCTCTCTCTCTCTCTTTCTTTCTTCATTTCTCCCTCTCTCACTCTTCTAGTTGATCTTGTGTATTTCGAATGTGAAGTTCAGAAACAATGCAATCTAGTGGGTAACTGGTTGAACGCAACAGTAGTGTCGAGGACCTCCCCCTCCCTCACCTTGTGAATGTGCTGCAGCATGAAGTCCTGCGAGCAGAAGACGACAGTCGACCCGTTCACCTTTCCTCTTACCATCACGGGCTGCAACGCCGAAAACAGGATAACAACATGAGTCAGTGTTACATAGCTACATACGTTACGAAGAAGTCTAATAAATCAATAGTTTATTATCGTGTTGAGTACTTAACATAGGACATCATAGGAACCACAACGGTGCTTGCGGTAGGATAGTAAAATAGTGGGGGAAAAAGAAACATTTAAAGAGTCACACTCAATAACAACATAACTGCACTATACACACTGAAATACAAAAAAAAGAGAAGCTTTGAATCGCGGAAGGTCGACAGGTTGCGTCAGTGAATATGCAGCGGTGATAGCAAAGCTTTCCGTCTGCAGGTGATTTCTGCTACACTCAACAACTCAACAATTCATTTGCGAATGTGCTCTATGATTTCTGAAAACGATTGACATTTCAAAGATTTAGAAGCCTGTTTTCAGCATTTTTTATCTCGTTGAATGGAAGTTTTTTGTGCGTGCGGTGATCAGAAACGATAACAAGACAGCTCTGATTGTTTTTTATTCTCCACCAGTCTGCGCTCTCTTCATTTTACATGCTCTCTGGCACATGTGCCGTCGGCAAAGGACTGAGAAAGTCGAATAAAACAATCAATATCTGAGAGAAAAAGTTGTAAATGTGAATGTGAATGTGCGATTCAAGCATTGCATACGTTTCAGAACGCGCTTCTTAACACTGCGTATATCTAAGTCCTCTCCAATTCTCCAGGAGCACGATTTGTGCGCAAGCACGTTGTATACGTTGTGGCTAACAATTTATGATATCTGTATCTTGTTTGATGACTAGGATATCGATCAAGAACTGTTTTGTGTGTTTTCCAAATAGTTTCAACAATTTCAACTTTCAGTTTCAACAAAACAATTTCCAAACAGTTTCCTGCTTGCGCGCGATTTGTGCAATATCGTCATTGCGCACGAATGGTGCGGGATGATTTGAACTGTAGATTTGGCGGGAACTTTATAGTCAGAATCGGTGAGTTGGCCGCAGAGCGCGGATGGTGGGAACGTGAACCTCGCCCCGCACTGACCGAGCGTCTCTCGTTAATTAATTTGTACTGCAGAAAGACTGCGTCACAAATCACAAACACAGTTAAAAAGAATGTGATAAAACCGAGACCATACAAAGTGACCAATTTGATGAATTTGTAAGAGAATAGATGGATGACTAATGGTACATGCAAAAGTCCATAATCGGATACATCTCTCATACAGTAACTCTCTCATACGTCTCTCATATTAGAGAGGGCGCGCAGCGCCCTCTCTTTTGGCTTAGGATAGGGCTCGCGCCAGAATTTTTAAGAAGCGGTACCCAAAAGTCATGTTAGCAACAATATGAACTTATCCAATTCATGTTAGTTAGATTCGCACGATTCCGTAGGCCAGATCTCCGTAAGAAGTTATGAGCGATCTCGCGCGCGCACTAGTCACGGGCCAGCGTGTGGGTGGGTGGGTGGGTGGTTGGGTGGTTCCCGTTAAGTAGCGGACAGACTCAAATCCTAGGGTCAGAAACAGCCTCAGATTTGTATCTGAGTGTCAGAAACAGGTTCAGATTTTGGGTCATATTTGCCTCAGATTGTTTCACCAGCCTCAGAAATAGGGTCAGATTGTTGCTTCGCGCCGAAAGAGGCCAAATCTCGATTTGTCCCACTGCGAAATTGGGGACATGGTAACGGGCATTTTGCCAGTCAGCACACCGTCCAGGTTCAGAAAAGCGCGCCAGGGATGGGCGGCCCAGAAAGCAGCCATACCCTCAGATTCGCTGCGAGACCAATCTCAAATTCGCCACCTTTTGGCGGCAAGCAACAATCTGACCCTTTTTCTGAGGCTGGGGAGACAATCTGAGGCGAAATCTGAAGCAAAATCTGACCCACTTTCCGACCCTCAGATACAAATCTGAGGTGTTTCTGAGGCAAAATCTAGGCCTAGATTTGAGTTTGTCTTCCGCTTTACTCTGGCTAGCTCTCTTACTCGGCAGGCTATATAGCCGGGTGCGAAAGAGAATGCGAGAGAGAGAGCGCAGACGACCAGACATTTTCACTTTGAGCGACAAACCTGTGAAGTAGCGAATTTCGATAGAGTGATATGATGACGTCATACTTCTTTGATCTAGCCGCCATTACCCAAAATGAGTAATGAAAAATGATGTCATAAAAGACGTATTTCATCAAGTACTGATCGATTACAATCAAACAAAGCGTATTACTACTATCAAAAACGAATATATTCATAATTTAGCTATCGATGACGTCATAAGTATTTGATCTAGCCGCCCTCTGTCACACTTTTCCTATGTGAAAGCGCGCTCGGGTGCGCGCGCTGCGCGGAATTAGAGCGCAATGTGAACGATGAACCCTATGAAGATTTTATATTTTTGAAATCAGCTTGAAATGAACTACATTATTGAACTATTTGCTTCACCATAACCAAACATCTGAAAATGTGTATACAACATTTAAAAACATGGTTGCACATACTGTGACAGAGAGACACTCTCTGTCTGTCGCATCTCACTCTACGAGAGAGAGACGCTCCGAGTCTAGTCTGATCACTGATTGCAGCCAACGGCATGGCGGGCGATCTACTGATACACCGGCGGGAAGCGCGAGACGAACGTCGCTCGTCCATTGGCCGAGGCGCCTCTACACGCCCCGCCCCCTTCCCTATATGAGCCACCGACACCACTCAGTCAGGGGTTCAGTACGGCGGTAGCTGATACTCAGATGCCAGTCCTGAGACCTTAGGTCCCACCATCGACCACCTGAGGGGTGCCGTCCCCGCGTCCACATTGGGGTTTTCCCCGTTCCCTATCCATTTCTCATTGTGTGCTTGTTATGCGAGATAAAGATGCCAAACATCTATTCTTGTATTGCATTCACATTATGTCCCACGGGAACTAATGTGGACTACTGGTTTGTCATCAACGGTAGTAGTTTGCGGTTTGATATCGAAATCCTCTGGGTTGGCGCATCCGCTCACGCGGATGTCCCTAACAGGTAGGTCCTGGGCCGACCGGCGTTCACACGTCAAACACCTGTCACTATACGCAACAACCCGACCTGTAGTATGTATGTAGTATTTTCAATGAATTGCTACCAATGCCAAATTGTGTCATAAATAATGGTTTTGTGCATATTAAAGGAACAGTGGCGACTTATTTCTGCCACAACCTGCCACAACTTCTCATTTTCACACGAGCAAAACGTTTGGCGGTGACCGGAATCGAACCCGCGGAGATCGGGTGCCACAACGCAGCGCACATGCACTGAGCCAATAAACAAGTAATCGGGCGTTGTTTATTTGCGGTCATGTCTCCGACCCCAATTTTTGCAGTGAAGCGTTGGCGGGAAATTCAAATTTTGAGCTGCATTCTTGGCAGTGGCAGAATCGAAAATTACGCAGAATCGTCGTTTTTTCGCAAAAATTGCAAATGTGTTAGGATAAAATGATTTTTAATAATACTCCGAGTCGAAAACAAGTCGCCACTGTTGCTTTAATGAACAAAAGAGCTTGACAATCAGTAAGAGATGAAATTTCTATGAAATTTAATAAAAGCACATATATTATCTTTCAAAAGTACATGCGTAAAGAGAGTCAGTTTGTCTTGACCCAATTCAACAAAAGCGCATGCATAAGACGTTTACAAATAGTAATACAAACCTGCATAACCGGACTGTGGAAGTAGATGAAATATGAGAATACAAATAACTGATAAGAGGAAGAGACAGCGATATAAAGAGAGAGAGAGAGAAAGAGAGAGATGGGAGAGAGATGGGAGAGAGATGGGAGAGAGAGAGAGAGAGAGAGAGAGAGAGAGAGAGAGATGCAGGTTTGTGTTGGTAATTGTGAACGTTTTATGCATGCGCTTTTGTTGAATTGGGTCAAGACAAACTGACTCTCTTTACGCGTGTACTTTTGAAAGATAATTCACATTGAACTAGGAATGCGATATCGGTATGAGAAACGTTACAATCGGGTAGATCGCATCCTTTCTGATTTGTTTTGAAAAAAACTCAATTGAAATAGAAAACAAACGAGTTTGGTTTGGTTTCTTTGAGTACTGCACGAGCGTCAAATGATTTGTCTAGTTTGCGAGTAGGGCCGGGTCGGCCAAGTGAATACCGTCGCAGCTTGCTAAGCGTACGGTCCCTGGTTCGATTCCCCTCACAAGCAATTGTTCTGCCGAATTCCACTACCTCCCAGTGGGGCGCGTGAACCCACTCTCACCCTCTGAGAGCCCTACCATCGGCGGCGGCAGTCTTTCAAGATCTTCTACCACGTCTCGCATCCGAAACTGGTCACTTCGCGATGTTCACGCCCATCTACCATGAACAGTCAAGACTCGCGCCGCACTGTTCCAGCCCCATTACCCCATTTTTTTTCCAGATATCATACTAACAATGTATGTTCATGTCGGAATCAGGCTGATAATAAAAAAAACAAGCGAGTGTTATAACACCTGACACCATTTTCATTGTAACAAATGCATTAGTTGAAACGTTCCTGCGCGTAACTTTCTTTATGAAGTCGTAATTGAGTAATTATTCAGTATTATCCCATCTGTCCGATTTTCGATTTCTTCTGAGAATTATTTTATCAAAACTGCTAATCGAGTGAAAATCTGAAAAATGAGCGAATTAGGAATGCTGGAGTTCGTGTTCCATTATATTACAATTCATTTCCGCCTGCATGAACTCGCCTATTGCACTACCGTCTCTGCGATCTGTGGAAGACATCTACATGCCCAATAAGGAAACCTACCAATTGGTCTATACCATCTTCGGATTCCTCGCCCTCTTCTCTTCCGCAATAACATTCATCGTAATGATCATAACCAAGCCAAAGTTCAAGTATTTCTACTTTGCCATGAACATACAGGTAGTACGACTAGACTGCCAATCGATAAATCGATCGATAGGTGTGGGTGACGATAAGTAGCGCCGCGTCATCTCTCTTCCTCCAAGTCTACTCTGTCGAAACCTACTTTTATGTTTTTCTCGGTCTCATAGACAATTCACTACACATATCGGTGCGATTGCAGGTGGTGAGTGTCTCTTTTTTCACAACAAAATCTATAACAAAACACATGGTAAATGTAGAGGAAATGTATACATGGTAGAAGCAGCGGGGGACTGTTTGGATACTCTTGTACCCGAGTGATGTAGTAAGACGAACCGTGGGACGTAGTTATACATTCCTGTCAAGCCCCGTTAGATGGGTTGAAGAAAGTACCGTACTGAAAGAGTGGACAAACGTAGGGTTTGGTGATTGGTTATCAACTATGTGAATGATTATATACCGTAGTAAAACAAGTATCACAGAAAAAAAGAAAAGATAACGTCATGTTCAGGCAATCGTCTTGGACTTCCTAGCTATCATGTCCTTTTCAATAGTGTCAGGAATGTTCTACCAACACCAAACCATCATACCCCCTCATTCACCAGTCAAATTCACTAGAAAAGTCCACTTTCTTATTCAAACCGCAATATGCGCGATGCCTCTTCTAATCGGCGTTTTCCTATACATAGCTATGCAATCTTCCGACACTGCTGATCAATACTTATACGAGGTACATTGTACATGCTTCACAATATAGTTCCACGCATACTTTCGAGAGATGTTTTACAGATGTTCTTGGCTTCTGGAAACGGAACATTTGCAGCGCGGTATGTTTTGTTCGTCAATCATTCATGTGTTTATCTCACTCCGAAAACGGGCAGTCTTGCTAATGTGAGAACAAGGAAAGAGAGAGAGAGAGAGAGAGAGAGAGAGAGAGAGAGAGGGAGAAAGAGAGAGAGAGAGAGAGAAAGAGAGAGAAAGAGAGAGAGAGAGAGAGAGAGAGAGAGAGAGAGAGAGAGAGAGAAAGAGGGGGGAGGATGAAAGAAAGGATCAGAAAAAGAGAGAGATTTCAGAGTTTTGCTGCCTTCCTTGGAGTAGTAATGGTGTTGACTGCTGTTTTCGGAATTATTCTTATTTTTCATATTTTCGCGATTCTTCAAGCGAACCACGAATCCATGAAATCGTCGAAAACCAATGCGCAACGAGAGTGGATCTTTACTCTTCTTTTACAAGTAATTATAACAACTCTTTTTTCCACGATACTTTTTTTCAGATAGCCATGCCAGCGATCTGCATCGTATTCCCACTTTCTGCTATGTTTCTGCGATTTTTCAGAGTTCCCGGATTCAATCAGAGTGAGTGTATTCACCGTAACTTCAAACGTATCGTGAAAAAAACGTATCTCCAGGCACGGTGAATGCTGGTCTCACAGTCCTCGGTTCTTACGGTATATGGAACAATATCGCCCTCGTTTTCAAGACCAAATCGTATCGGCAGACTTTTCTCAGCAACTTTTTAGGTATTTCACCAAGTTTTCAAAGTTCCTGCCAATTCTTTAGTTCAAATAACTCCGCACCATTCGTGCGCAAAGGCGTTTTACACCGGTAGCGCGCAAACGGGCAATTTGGAATATACAAAAGCAATTTTTGATCGATGTCCTAGTCATTCAACATGATCCCAATCTCGTAAATTGTTTGCCCCAGTGTATACAACATGCTTGCGCACAAATTGTGCTCCTGAAGAATTGGAGAGGGCTTTAGACATTCTCCAGGTGTTTTTTTTTGTTGCAGTGTTCACAATCTCCCGTCACGAGGGTCGCTTCGAACTGCGTCGCTATCAACCTCCGATCACTGTGTTGTCCCAAATATTCCAAACCGTTCAACGACCACAGGGGTAGAAATCATGTCGATTCTTTTCATACTAAATATGAATAAAACGTACATATTCGATAATATTTGTTCGCTTTTTTCGCATCTTTCCGCACAACCGCCATGAACTTCCATTTGCATCTGTTCAATTGCGTGCTTGAAGTCTGTGCCAAGATGGACTTCGACTTTGTTGGAGCCGGACTGGACATTGGAGGGCAGAGGCTGCCTCATCTCTGTTATGCTGACGACATCTTTTTTTTTGCACGTTCGGCCTCGGCTGCAGAAAGGATGCTGGAGAAACTCGCGGAGAAGAGCAGCGACTACGGGCTGTACGTGAACAGGAAGAAGACAGTGGTCATGAGCAACGGACCGAAGAAGAGCATTCGACTGGACGGAGGAGAAGTGGAGTACGGAGGCAAGTTCGTCTACCTGGGCCGCTCTCTTAGTTTCCTGACCGACGACCGAGTGGAGGTGACAAGAAGGATACAGGCTAGCTTGGCCGCTTTCTTCCGCCATAGCCAGTTCCTGACGCTGAAGAGTGCGCCGATGCGACTGCGGAGGAAAGTATTTCGGATGGCAGGTCTTCCCGCACTTACCTACGCTGCCGAGACATGGAGTCTAAGAAGAGAAGACCTGCAGAAGCTGAGAACTGTTCAACGACGAATGGAACGAAAGATGCTCGGACTGACTTCACTGCCGTGCAAGTATATACGACGACTGACGGGATAACAAAACGTGCTGTGCGAGGCGATATCAAGATAGTGGAGGTTCGACCGCCGCATCATGACCTGCAACGACGACCGATGGACGCGACGCGTGATCGATTGGAACCCGCCGAGGAAAGGCAAGGCCGGTCGCCCCCATCTACAGTGGAGCGACGAGTTCAAAAAGACGATCCAGACCAATGGGGCCCGACAGACTTTTTCGCTAATAAAATCGCAGCGATTCCGTAATGTATTGAGATGCTCTATCGATTAGCGATTTCGCCAGCGATTCGCTACCGTAACCCAAATCGCGAAAGTCAGCGATTTGACCGTCAGACTTTTTCGCTTGAAATTTTCAGCGAATCGCTACTTTTATCGCTGCGATTCAAATTCGCTGCGATTTGGTAGTTTTCGGATTTTCGCAGATTTCGACGCGATCTTCAGTCTTTTGATGTTTTATGTTGTATATCGTTGTTATTATTTCTGATCCTTTTTCACAAATGCTATATTTATACTTTATAGTATCAAAAAGGTAGTTTGCACGGGATTTGGAGCTTTCTGCACTCGAAATTACACAAGATCTTAGGCATCAGCGGTTCGTTGGACGTTATGCATCTGATGATTATACACTCATTATAAACAAATTCTATGACCAAAAACAAATAAATACATGACATTTTCTCATATGCGATAAGCTATTCACTGACAAATAGCATTCTCGCGATTCCAAAATCGCTGCGATTTTGAGCACCGGCGATTTCGCTATCGCTCTACATTCAGCGAAAGCGATTCGCTATCGCTGAGCGAAAAAAGTCTGTCGGGCCCCAATAGGAGGATCCTCGAGGAGGATTGGAAGAGTGTGGTCGCGGACACTGATGCGACAAGATGGAAGAATTTCGCTTCCCTGTTTTGAGTTATGATCACATAATGCGATACCGGATAAATGAATTGATTGCATATGTGTGCGCGCATCGATCAGAAACGACCAGTAGTTCGCTCTGAGGCTCTGATCACGAATTCTCGGTTCTCTTCCACTCTATGCTCTCTCCCTCTTTCCTCTCTCTCTCTCTCCTCTCTCCCTCTCCTCCCCTCTCTCTCTCCCCCCTCTCTCTCTCCTCTCTCTCTCTCTCTCTCTCTCTCTCTCCAAGTGTCGTCGGCCACGATGCTATGTCCTATGTCCTATGAGCGGACCGCAGACTAGAATGTATCTTTCAAATCAAATCAAATCAAATATTTATCCAGAATCGCATTTTCATGTACATATAGCATGAGAGGTGGTCGACTAGCGCTGGGAGAATAGATCAGTCAATAGTCGGCGGTCTTCGGTGACGATGCGTCGCCATTCCTTCTTTGCATCGTTCTTCTTCGGAAGTTGCATAGCGTCCGTGAAGTCATCTTCCCGTTCTTTGTAAGGTCTGCCCGGTCGAGCAGTCTTTTTCGGCTTCCAGTTGACAGTTGCCTTTGCCCATCTGTAGCCGTCCGCATTGAAGAGACGTTCCGCGAACTTCCATTTCCTTTGCTTCACTTCTTGCATTACATCTCTCAGGCGAGTCATCTGCCGAATGGTGCTGCTTCGAATCCGGTCTCGCAGGCTACTCTCTAGCATCAGGCGTTCCATTTTCCGTTGTGTTGTCCGTAGTCGAAAGAGCTCGTCTTGAATGAGACTCCAGCTCTCACATCCATAGGTCAGACAGGGCAGTACTCCGGCGCGGAAGACCTTCCGGCGCAGTCGCATAGGAGCTCGTCGTAGAGTGAGGAAATGCTTGTGTCGTTGGAAGGCAGTCCATCCCCTCTGGATGCGGCGGGTGACTTCTTCCGTGTCGTATTTCTCACAGCTCAGCAGCCTCCCCAGGTAGATGAACTCCCGTACGTACTCGATCCTCGAGTTGTCCAGGTAGATGTCCTTCTGGTGCGCGTTGGTCATTGCCATCGTCTTCTGTCTGTTCACCTCCAGTCCGTACTTCTTGCTCTGCTCCGCCACTTCGTTCAGCATCTTCTCCGCCGCAGCTGGCGACTTGGCAAACAGAACCACGTCGTCTGCGTAGGCGAGATGAGTCAGCGTCGATGTCGAAGCCGGCGCCGCTGTAGTTGAACTCCACTCTTCTGTACACTTTAGCGAGGACGCTGTTGAAGATGAAAAAAGAATAGGGACAGCCTTGCCGGGCTCCTTTTCCAACGGAGATGTCAGCAGTGGATCCTCGAACCAGCACCTTCGTTCGTCCAGTGTTGTAGACCAACTGCAGCATTCGAATGTACGTTGGGTCCACTCCGTGTGCACGCAGAGAGTTCCACGCATCCTCAAATTCCACACTGTCGTACGCCTTCTTGTAGTCAACGAAGACGAGGTACAGGTGAAGGTTGTGTCGGTGGGCGCGGTAGATCATTTCGCGGCAGGCGAGAATCTGGTCGGCGCACGAGTAGCCAGGTCGAAAACCCGCTTGCTCCGGGGGCTGGTGGTCGTCGAGAGTCGGTCGGGTGCGGGCCAGGATGCACTTCACTAGCAGCTTGAGGATTGAAGAGGAGACGGCCACGGGTCGGTAATTGCCGATGTCCTGACTGTCGCCCTTCTTGAAGAGCAGCGTGATGAGCGAGTCGGCCATTCCGTCCGCCACTTCTCCTCCCTCCACACAGCGATTGAACAGCAAGACGATTATCTCGAGCATGCTGTCTGGCGAGTAGAGAAGCATCTCCGTTGACACGTAGTCGGGGCCAGGGGAGACATTCCGTTTCATAGAGAGCAGCACGCTTCTGACCTCTTCCAGTGTGAATGGGGCGGGATCCTCCTTGATACTGCAGCGGAGTTCTTGGTTCAGCTGTGTGAGTGCAGCACGCGCGGCGTCCGTCTGCATAGAGAGAAGGCGCCGGCGTTGCTGGAACATGCCGAGAGTAGAGTCCGAGAGTCGTTGTGGGGGTGGCTCCTCCGTGGTGAACGCCTTCTCCGCGTCGTGCAGCAGCGTGCAGATGTCCGCGTAGGCAGCAGTGGTAGAAGGCAGAGTTGGCGGGGAGCGGGTATGCAGATGCACTTCGAGGCCGTGCCGGAACATGGCCCATTCATGCCGCTTCATCATTTTCCGCGTGCGGCGGGTGCGGGGCGGTAGTGCTGTCCGCAGCGAGAGCCGCACGAGGCGATGAACAAAGTTGAAGTTGGGCTCGACACTGCACTTGGTGACGCCTCGCAGGGAACGAAGAAGAGCGTAGTCGAGTTGGGAGACGGTACCACCCGGTGCCTTCCATGTCCAGCGACGGGCCGGACAGGCAGTGAACAGGGTGTTGGCAGCCCTCCATCCCTCCTCCTCCATCCACTCTGCGAGGGTGTGTTGCGCACTCCGTACCCAAACAGGCCGCAGCACCGCTCCTGGGAGTCGCAGCGCTGGCCTATCTGGGCGTTGAAATCCCCGAGGATTACGGTACGTGTGCGGCCAGGCCGCGGGCTAGCTCTCCCCTTACGAGAAGTAGAAGAAGCGTAGCACTCACGTATTTCCTGTAGGGAATCCTCGTACTCCTTGTCCGTGTAGCCAGAGTGGGGAATGTAGACGAAGATGAGGCGGAGTGTGTAGGCGGGCAGGTCGAGGTCTAGGAAGCAGACGCGCTCGGAGACGGGCTCGAACCGGGAGACAAGGGGAACCAGGTGAGGGGCCACCAGGAAGCCCACTCCTCTCCTGGCCGAGGGCACGTAGTAGAAGTCGATGCGGGAGTGGTTGAGATGAAGGTGGCCGGAGCCGAGACGCTTCACCTCGCTCACCGCGACGATATCCAACTTGCGGTTCATCTTCTCCAAGGCTTCCTCCAATTCCGTGATGCGAACGTCAGAACTGAGGCCGGGGGACCAGCAGTTCTGGACGCGGATGTGGACTAGGTCCATTCTCGTGAGCTAGTGCGGCGCCTTGCTCAAGGGTACTGGCCGACGATTATTCCCACCCGACCGCGCAATGCGTGCGAGCAGAGATTAATAATAATAATAATGGGGTTAGAATGTATCTTTCATCTTTTAAAAAATCAGCACATCAGTTTCGAAAGCAGGCGTTCGGCAGCTGCAATGTGAGACCTATACCAACAATCCCACCTGCTCACAAACGGCTAATAACACGCTCATTGTGAGTGCCTCCAAATTCCGTTCTTCCACGCTATGCCTTCAAACACATCTCTATCATACGCAGAAGAGTTGTACATGCCCAGTAAGGACATACTGCGGGCGCTCCACATTGCTTTCGGCGTTCTCAACATGGCGACGAGCACGCTTGCGTTTTTCGTGATGGTCGTGACGAAACCCAAATACAAGTATTTCGTGTACGCGTTCAATGTGCAGGTACGCTTGCCATATGTGGTTATACGTTGTGATTGTACACGTACTGTATTACTGTACACCTATCAGATACGGTATTGTCTACGTTTCTATACGTTTCAGATATGGGTGACGATCAGCAGCGTATCATTCTCTTTGTTTTTCATGGTGTACTCTGTCGATTTCTTCTTCTACGTGTCGCAGGGTCTGTTCAATGTTCTGAGAGTACCGGACAGGATACAGTTCGTTAGTGAAGCGCGTCAAAATGAAGATAAATTATCATGAATTCAGTCTGTGTCTCTTTCGCTGCTGGCTATGATGTGCTATTCGATTGTCGCGGGAATATTCTACCAGGTATCACAAACACAACAATGCAGCGAAAAGACAAATATCACATGCCTATGGCATGCCACTGGCAGAACTCGTTTCACAAGCAAGTGGCACCGGGGCACTCCCCACAACTCGCAATGTTTGGCAAGTTGTAGGCCTCCCCCAAACAAAGAGCTAGCCAAAGTTAAGAAGGAGAGCACCGGAAGTTCCTAATTAGGCTCCAAAAAATTAGAACGTTGCTTATGACATCCTGAAGTTTTGACCGGTTGGCACATTCTCGGCGGCCTAGTGTTACGATTTTGGCAGAAGGTTTCGCATGTAGGGAGATCGAACGAACGAGTACAAGTCTTGAAACCCCACTTGCTATCCACTAGGCCGCCGAGACTGTACCAGGTCAACATTTCGGGATGTCATACGCGACGTTCTAAACTTTAGGCGCCTAATTAGGACACTTCCGGTGCTCTCCAATATTTTCAACTTTGGCTAGCTCTTTGTTTGAAAGATGCCTACAAGTTGCCATCGAAACATTGCGAGTTGTGGGGAGCAACTTGCTTTTCAGCACCAGTCACTGATTCCCTCCTCTTTTCTCAAGTTCCATCGCCAAGTCTACGTTTTCTTTCAAGTCGTAATAAACGGCTTACCGATTGTGATCGCTGTTCTCATGTACGTTGGCATAGAGTCTACGGAACTCGCGGAAGCTATTCTGGAAGACGTGAGTGGGTTAAGCGAAGCGATCAACTATCCATATCAATCGAATGATTATCCGTATTCAACATTCAATTATCTACAAAAAACAACAACACGATATTTAAGATTCTGGCAACTAACTGGACGGAAAAGACGTCATGTTATCAGTCGATCTATCTCAACTACCCGGCCGTCTTCCTACACAACTACAACAAGTTCGACATGAATCCATTTTGGATCAACGTGAGTCGATGCTAACTGTCTCCTCTCTTGCCGCATCTCTCTCGTTCTCTCTCGGCGCTAGGCGCCACCGGGTTCTCGCTACGAACCTCGTGTGCTTTCGCGATCACACAGAACGTAGTTGTGGCGTTCGGTTCCACGGACTCGTTCAGTTTTTCGTCGTCTTCATCGGCTGTTGTCTGGTGGTGACATCGCTCCTCGGGGCGGCGATGATCGGCCACATCTTCCTCATCCTGCACCGAAATGAGGCTCGCATGCGCTCCACCAGACAGCGCGCGCAGAGGGAGTGGGCCTACACGCTCGTTTTGCAGGTGAGTATGCTAAAGAGAAGTTGCCGATTTTCCAATCGTTTCTCATCGATACGGAAGCGATCAGTTTTCGATTTTCTCATTAGATATGTTGTAGTCTTTGGACATGTTATATGTTGTGAAGACCAATTTCGAGTTGTAATTGTATAGTAGTACGTTGGTACCACTAGTCGAGTAAAAGCTGTCTCAGCATCATAACCACATAATAAACTTTCTGCAAAACATACTTCCTTCTTTATCTTTCTCATGCATCTTTCCATTCCCACAGCCTACACTATCCATTTGTAGATCGCTCTTCCCCTAATCTGCATCATTATTCCTCTAATCATCATGTTTCTGCGCTACTTTCGTGTGCCGTGGGCTAACCACAGTGAGTAGTTTTCATGTTTTGATTAATCGAAAAGATGGAATCTAAAGTCACTCGATCAATACACTAGACTAGACCATGTAGTCTGTAACTATGAGGAAATGATAGCAGTAGACTGACTACATCACATGCACATGTTTTCTGAAATCACAATCACTGAAATCACATTTCCGTATTTCTTTTCAGAACTGGTCAACGCGGGGCTGGCTCTGACCGGATCTTTCGGTGTATGGAACAACGTAGCCGTTGTGTTCAAGACGAAAGCGTATCGACTCACTTTCTACAGATACTTCTGCGGTACACCCCTCTTTCTCTCTCTCTCTCTCTTACTCCCTCCCTCCCTCTCTCTCTCTCTCTCTCTCTCTTCTCTCTCTCAGGTCTCTCTATTCCATTTCCTTCCAGCCAACGCGTTCACCAAACATAGTATCCAAACGACTGTGGTCCAGCGATGGGCCTCCCGAGCCGCCTTCGACAACACTTCCTACAAAACGTGATTTACAGATAAATGTGATAATATGATTCATGTTTCTTTTTCACTTTTGGTTGCTGTAATTGCAAGTGTTGCAAAATGCACCTGATATGCATTACATTCATTGTACCAAGAAGCCTTATTAGTTCCTGATTATTGTAACTAGAAGAAAATTGTTAATAGCTGTCTCGTCTCGTAAGGTATGCAGTGCTTCTACCCTTGAGTTCTAACTACCAAAAAAACGTGACGAGAAAGTGAAAATCGGGAAATACGAATGAAATTAACAGAAGTTTTCTCTCTCTCTTTCTCTCCCTCCCTCTGCCCTCTCTATCTCATGAGTTATGCTATTAGTTGGAAAACAACTTACTCGCATAAAAACATGGTACACTTCCACACAAGACTGAAATTCAGGAAATTTTATTCGCCAACGATAAATATTTACATCACGAGAGATGAAATCGAGACCAAAACAAACACACATACAACAAGATCAACGGTGGCTACACCATAAACAATCAATGAATCAATAGCGCACTCAGTTGGTCTTCTTCTTCTTGGCTGCAGGACGGTCGAAGACGGCCTTGGTGCCGCCACTCCGGTTGAAGAACTCCTGGTTGAGAGCGTTCGGAGTCGCCCACACACCTAGAACACAATCACATCAACACATCATGCCATCCTTCTCTCTTTCTCTCTCTCTCTCTCTCCTCTCTCTCTCTCCCAGTGTCGTCGGCCAAAATGCTATGTCCTATGAGCGGGTTGGATAGAATGAACCCTGTAACTTTCACCTTTTAAAAATCAGCACATTAATTTCGAAAGCAGGCGTTTGACAGCTGCAATGTGAGAACTCTTTCAACAATCTCACCTGCTCACAAACGGTGAATGAGACGCTCATTGTGTGCGCCTCAACACTCTTCTGCTCTATGCTTTCCAACACGTCTCTATCATACGCGGAAGAGTTGTACATGCCTGATAAGGACATACTGCGGGCGCTCCACATTGCTTTCGGCATTCTCAACATCGTGACGAGCACTGTCGCTTTTTTCGTAATGATCGTGACGAAACCGAAATACAAGTATTTCGTGTACGCGTTCAATGTGCAGGTACGCTTGCCATATGTGGTTAGACGTTGTGGTTGTACACGTACTTATACGTTTCAGATATGGGTGACGATCAGCAGCGTATCATTATCTTTGTTTTTCATGGTGTACTCTGTCGATTTCTTCTTCTACGTGTCGCAGGGTCTGTTCAATGTTCTGCGAGTACCGGACAGGATACAGTTCGTTAGTGAAGCGCGTCAAAATTAAGATAAATTATCATGAATTCAGTCTGTGTCTCTTTCGCTGCTGGCTATGATGTGCTATTCGATTGTCGCGGGAATATTCTACCAGGTATCACAAACACAACAATGCAGCGAAAAGACAAATATCACATGCCTATGGCATGCCACTGGCAGAACTCGTTTCACAAGCAAGTGGCACCGGGGCACTCCCCACAACTCGCAATGTTTGGCAAGTTGTAGGCCTCCCCCAAACAAAGAGCTAGCCAAAGTTAAGAAGGAGAGCACCGGAAGTTCCTAATTAGGCTCCAAAAAATTAGAACGTTGCTTATGACATCCTGAAGTTTTGACCGGTTGGCACATTCTCGGCGGCCTAGTGTTACGATTTTGGCAGAAGGTTTCGCATGTAGGGAGATCGAACGAACGAGTACAAGTCTTGAAACCCCACTTGCTATCCACTAGGCCGCCGAGACTGTACCAGGTCAACATTTCGGGATGTCATACGCGACGTTCTAAACTTTAGGCGCCTAATTAGGACACTTCCGGTGCTCTTCAATATTTTCAATTTTGGCTAGCTCTTTGTTTGAAAGATGCCTACAAGTTGCCATCGAAACATTGCGAGTTGTGGGGAGCAACTTGCTTTTCAGCACCAGTCACTGATTCCCTCCTCTTTTCTCAAGTTCCATCGCCAAGTCTACGTTTTCTTTCAAGTCGTAATAAACGGCTTACCGATTGTGATCGCTGTTCTCATGTACGTTGGCATAGAGTCTACGGAACTCGCGGAAGCTATTCTGGAAGACGTGAGTGGGTTAAGCGAAGCGATCAACTATCCATATCAATCGAATGATTATCCGTATTCAACATTCAATTATCTACAAAAAACAACAACATGATATTTAAGATTCTGGCAACTAACTGGACGGAAAAGACGTCATGTTATCAGTCGATCTATCTCAACTACCCGGCCGTCTTCCTACACAACTACAACAAGTTCGACATGAATCCATTTTGGATCAACGTGAGTCGATGCTAACTGTCTCCTCTCTTGCCGCATCTCTCTCGTTCTCTCTCGGCGCTAGGCGCCACCGGGTTCGCGTCACGAACCTCGTGTCGCTCGCTTTCGCGATCATAGAGAAGTTGTCGGTTCCACGGACTCGTTCAGTTCTTCGTCGTCTTCATCGGCTGTTGTCTGGTGGTGACATCGCTCCTCGGGGCGGCGATGATCGGCCACATCTTCCTCATCCTGCACCGAAATGAGGCTCGCATGCGCTCCACCAGACAGCGCGCGCAGAGGGAGTGGGCCTACACGCTCGTTTTGCAGGTGAGTATGCTAAAGAGAAGTTGCCGATTTTCCAATCGTTTCTCATCGATACGGAAGCGATCAGTTTTCGATTTTCTCATTAGATATGTTGTAGTCTTTGGACATGTTATATGTTGTGAAGACCATTTTCGAGTTGTAATTGTATAGTAGTATGTTGGTACCACTAGTCGAGCTGTCTCAGCATCATAACCACATAATAAACTTTCTGCAAAACATACTTCCTTCTTTATCTTTCTCATGCATCTTTCCATTCCCACAGCCTACACTATCCATTTGTAGATCGCTCTTCCCCTAATCTGCATCATTATTCCTCTAATCATCATGTTTCTGCGCTACTTTCGTGTGCCGTGGGCTAACCACAGTGAGTAGTTTTCATGTTTTGATTAATCGAAAAGATGGAATCCAAAGTCACTCGATTCATACACTAGACTAGACCATGTAGTCTGTAACTATGAGGAAATGATAGCAGTAGACTGACCACATCACATGCACATGTTTTCTGAAATCACAATCACTGAAATCACATTTCCGTATTTCTTTTCAGAACTGGTCAACGCCGGGCTGGCTCTGACCGGATCTTTCGGTGTATGGAACAACGTAGCCGTTGTGTTCAAGACGAAAGCGTATCGACTCACTTTCTACAGATACTTCTGCGGTACACCCCTCTTTCTCTCTCTCTCTCTCTCTCTTTCTCCCTCTCTCTCTCTCTCTCTCTCTCTCTCTCTCTCTCTTCTCTCTCTCAGGTCTCTCTATTCCATTTCATTCCAGCCAACGCGTTCACCAAACATAGTATCCAAACGACTGTGGTCCAGCGATGGGCCTCCCGAGCCGCCTTCGACAACACTTCCTACAAAACGTGATTTACAGATAAATGTGATAATATGATTAATTTTTCTTTTTCACTTTTTGTTGCTGTAATTGCAAGTGTTGCAAAATGCACCTGATATGCATTACATTCATTGTACCAAGAAGCCTTATTAGTTCCTGATTATTGTAACTAGGAGAAACTTGTTAATAGCTGTCTCGTCTCGTAAGGTATGCAGTGCTTCTACCCTTGAGTTCTAACTACCAAAAAAACGTGACGAGGAAGTGAAAATCGGGAAATACGAATGAAATTAACAGAAGTTTTCTCTCTCTCTTTCTCTTCCTCCCTCTCTATCTCATGAGTTATGCTATTAGTTGGAAAACAACTTACTCGCATAAAGACATGGTACACTTCCACACAAGACTGAAATTCAGGAAATTTTATTCGCCAACGATAAATATTTACATCACGAGAGATGAAATCGAGACCAAAACAAACACACACTCGACAAGATCAACGGTGGCTACACCATGAACAATCAATGAACCAATAGCGCACTCAGTTGGTCTTCTTCTTCTTGGCTGCGGGCCGATCGAACACGGCCTTGGTGCCGCCACTCCGGTTGAAGAACTCCTGGTTGAGAGCGTTCGGAGTCGCCCACACACCTAATCAACAATTGATCTTATCACCATGCCTTCCTCCCTCTCTCTCTCTCTCTCTCCCTCCTTCTCCCCTCCTCTCTCCCTCCATCTCTCTCATCTCTCTCCCCCCCTCTCTCCCCTTCCTCTCCCTTCTCCCCTTTTTCCTCTCTCTCTCCCATCTCTTTCCCTCTCCCTCTCTCTCCCTCCCCCCCGCACCTTGATGCTCCGTCGTGTCCTCCTCGGTGAGATGTGTCCACTTGCTCCGGCTGGCCTTTCCAAAGTTCTTCACCTGCATCACCTTGGGCAGCACCGTCTTGTCGAATGTGTCCTCCAGCGTCGCCTCGGCCACGTTGCGCTTGAGAACCTGAAACGAGAAAAAGCGGGTAAGGTGAATCGGTAATGTTTTATAGAAGAGATGAAACTGCACGAGAAAGGCAGGCAAAGGAGCTAACAGCTAACGAGATTTGACATGGAAACCTAGAAATAAGCAGAATGCTAGACTATTTTGAAAAGAGATACACAGCACCATTGTATGAGAAAGAAAATGATCAAGAGTAGGCGGAGCGAGAGTGGGCGTGACCGCCATCCATCACAAACACACTCACGTCCTCCTCCTCGTCCAGGAAGAAGGCTCCCCTGTGGTAGTACTTCTGCAGGAACTTGTACTTGCCCTTGTCCGCCTGAAAATAGAAAAATCTATCAATCAATCAATCAATACATTTCACAAAGGAATGAACCAAGCCTCAAAAAAACAAAAGTAGATACTTTTCATCTTTCCAACTTCCTTTGGAAAAAACACCAAACTATATCAAGATCAAGCTATTTTACAACGAAGCGAGATTCGAGAATTAAAAAAATGCCCCCATGCGCACCTTGTTCGTGATGAGCTTGGGATTGAGCCTGAGATACTCCTTCCTCTCCTCCTCGGTCATGTTGTGCACCCGCTCGTACTCGGCCTTCTCCTTGGCGGCCGCCTCGCGACGGTCGCGGTTCCGCTTCAGACGCTTCATCTCGCGCAGCTTCCACGCCTGGAAAGCATGCAGTGACAATGACAATGACAACAACAAACAATGAGGGTTTTTCAAAGTAGATAGGAGAACAGATAGTAGAACATTTTAGCTAGACACATGACGGAATCCTGTTTCGACCCTTTAACCTGCATAAACAAACAAACCCACCTCGTAGGCGATCTCCTCGCTCTCGTCGTCAGTGAGGACGGAGAGCAGCTCGTGGTTGTCCTCCTTCTTGCGCTGCTCCGCCGCCTCCTCCTCCCGCAGAACCTGGAGTGATTATTAAAGTGATTTAAAAAGTGATTATTAAAACAATGTGACTATATTTATAATACAGTAATCCTTACACAGTTCTAATGATTATGGAATGGACAAATCTTTGACTTTGACTCTTTAGGACGCAAAAGATGTGTGGATATGTCAAAAATGACAAAAACCAGCTATTATCTATAATTATCTATAAGAACTCGTACCTGCTCCACCAACGCGGCGCTCTCCTTCTTGCGCTCCTCCTTCCTCGCCTGAAACAAATCAATAATTCAATCAATATCAGGTGGAAAAAAAGAATTCGGTACCTCCTCCTCGATGCGCAGCTGCTCCAGCTTCAACTGCTCCTTCTCCGCCTCCATCAGCGTGATGCGGTCCTTCTTGCGCACAAAGACGGGTTTGAGCCGCGGCAGGGCGTCGAACTCGTCCTCCTCCTCCTCCTCGCTGCTCTCCTCCTCCTCCTCCTCCTCCTCCTCCTCTTCCTCCTCCTCCTCCTCTTCCTCCTCCTCCACCTCCTCCTTCTTGACGCGCGCCTCGTCCTCCCTTTGCTGGCGGAGCAGTGCCCTCTCGCGCATCGCCCGCCGCCGTCGCTCGAACGCCTCCTCGTCGTCGCTGCCCGCCCCCGCAAAATCGTCGTCGTCGTCCTGAACAGCGTGTGTGAGCACTATGAACATCTTTCTACTAATAAGACTCTCGAGTTCTGACGAATCTTCAAAAAGTCTGTGCGTCTGCGCGGTATTACTACACAACAAGTGAAACCTAGAGAAAACGAAAAACAAATGCCGCACCTGTGCGGCGTTCATCTCCTGTTCGATGCGCCTGACGCGGGCGCGCTCGCGACGCGCCTCCGCTTCCTCGGCGTCCTCCTCCTCCTCCGACTCCACCTGCAAGGGAACGGGGTCAACAGGTTCACTTATTTTACAACATAGGAAACTACAATGATACAAGTACAAAATTTAGTTCATTATTGTAATACATAGTTTCACACACTCCACATTTACGACCCTACATTGTTTCAAGTATCGTATGACGTCATAAACGCGCGTAGTACCTTGGCGAGCACCTCGGGCTCCTCGACGCGGCGGCCGCGCGTGTCGTCGCGGTGCCGGTCGCGGTGGTCCCGGTCGTGATCGCGGTCTCTGCGCAATCGATTGTGTAGTTTGTAATTAAAAGATTATCAAGTGATTATGTGAACATGTGAAACAGAAATAAATGAGTGTGATGTTCACATTCATAACGATTCCGAATAAGTCTCTGACTCTCTTGGATGTGACTCTGATAGAAATAAATCAGCTCACCTCCTGTCCCTGTGTCTATCGCGGCGGTCTCGATGGCGCTCGTCCCTGCGCCGCTCCTCGTCCTCTTCCTCCTCCCGACCACTGTCCGAATCCGACGAGTCGCGTGCGAAGGCAGGACTAGAAGGTACAAAACATGATCATTTCACTTTTCATAATACTTTTAGCAAGTAGACTGATTATTCAATTGTATTATTATACATTCTCATAACACTCACACTTTTCCGGCCATGTAGCGCTGCACCTTGACCTTCTGCATCGTCACCTCGCCCTTGTCGTTCTTGACGGCGATGGCGCCGGCGGTGGGCAGCCGCTGCGGGCCCAAGCCGCGCGACGCGTCGTCCCGCTGCTCGAAGCGCGGCACGAAATCACCCATGCTACAAAAACAATACATTTGAAATATTTAACTCATTCATTTCAAAGTAAGCGAAGCGCAACTCATCGACTCATGTCACAACAACAACCGCGGTGTGTATTGGTCATTGGCATTGCGAAACGTGAATAATTGATGTGCATATGGTTATTGAACCTATTTCAATAATATGAAACGATAAACACGAACAAAACTACAAACAAAATAAAAACAAATAAAACCAAAAATTGCGCCGACGAAATTCTTCGTGAGAAATTACAGAGCTTACTTGTGTGTATGACCACCGCACTACATCGCGTCACTTTGAACGCGGCGGTCACGGATCAGCTGACAAAACAGCTGATTTCTCTCCGCGAGCCACTCGAAGCCTATTCACTTGTCCATTTACTATCGATTTCACTCTGTGATTTTCTGAAATGCTCTCCATTCGAGTGATCAGCAAACGATGTGCCTCTAACCTGCCGCGTCTCCCTTCCACCTCCTCCTCCCTCTCCAAGTACCTGCCCCAAACCGCGCCACCGAAGACGCTGTCCAGCCACCCGACATCATTTTCCCTCGGAGAGAAGAGCTCCGCCGACTTCTCCAACGACCACTACCGACCCGGAGTTCCTGCTCCTGCTCCTCCTGCTCCTCCTCCCTCTCGCAAGAAGAGGATCGTTCAGTTCTTCTGGCGCTACCCGATCGCTGCCAAGGGAGTGTTCGTCTCACTCCTGCTCCTCTTCCGCCCACGCACATTCACCCTCTTCCTGCTCCTCAAGCAACAACTCTCCTCGCTCAGAAAGAAGAAGATCATAAAGTGAATCCCATTGCTCAATTCATCATAATACCACTACATCAATAAATAATTTATCATACAACTTCTTGCAGCAACATACAACATAAATACTGCAGAAACACACACACCCTCTTCTTTTCGTTCACACTATGCAAAATGGGCAAAAACCTCGCAACTACTGACAAAATCACAGCGGGAAAGAAATGGGGAATAAACGTAAAACGGAAACCGTATCAGGCCTAGAAATACAATTCAAACGTGGTCAGAAAATGTTAGTCAGAGTAACTAACCAAAGATTATGAATCTTCTGTTGTTCAGAATACATAATTCAGAGTAAGAGAGTGTCAGATTAGCATGTGGATACAGTACTGCTACTCAAACTCAGAATTCAAAGTACAGTATCAGATGCAGTACCCCTACTCAAACACCTGGTAGGCGAGTGTGGTCAACCGCTGGCGCTTGGTGAGGAAGAATAGACCGCCCGCTCCGACCGCCACTCCACCCAGCAACATGAACACTGCCAGAACAAACATGGAGCCGCCAGAGTAGCCCACGTACGGCTCCGGACCGGGAGGGGGAGGGGGAGCAGGGTACGGGAGAAACGAGTGCTGCTCTACCTGAGAGAGGGGTGAGAGAGAGAGAGGGGGGAGAGAGGGAGAGAGAGAGAGAGGAGAGCGAGAGAGAGAGGGAGAGGGAGGGGAGGAAAGAGAGAGAGAGAGAGAAAGAGAGAGAGAGAGAAAGAGAGAGAGAGGGAGAGGGAGAGATGCCTACTCACCGTCCAGTCCGCTCCCGCCACGGGCAGCTTCATCTCCTGCGTGAAGATCGTCTCGTTCAGCTTGGCAATCACCTGAATGTCAATCGATAAATCAATCAATACTCTCAACCTCACCTCAGCCACAGCCGTCTCGTTGCTGGTGCCGTTGACCTTGCCGGGTGCGATCGTCGACGGCTCCGACACAGTCACAAACACACCCAGAGACGACGGCTTCGATTGCTGCAAAAACCATGTTGGAGAGAGAGAGAGAGAGAGAGAGAGAGAGAGAGAGAGAGACTCACGAAGAAGACCCTGAGGCGGGCGGGGTTGACGACTGCGCCGAGTGCTCTGAGCTCCACCGCGATGGCGTCTACCACAGACGACTCGCCCACAGTGAACACGTCCTTCAGAGACTCTGGCAAAACGAATTACCGTAAGACCCTGATACAGTAACCCTAAATCACAAATTCACTCTGATTGATGTGTGGGGTGGTGTTACATATGTTACGTACTCAAAATATCATATGCATGCCGAAATGGTGAAACTATAGAACCACGACATACCAGACCGCGACTCTGCAAAACGAATCACTCTAACTAATCGGCATTTGAAAGTACTGTAGTCATATTATAGTTCGTTAATCCTGAATACCGTACCCCCAACTCACTCTGCTTGACATCAAACGTGGCGGTGCTGTTCTCCTCCGCGGGAGTGTAGCAGTGCGCGACTCCAGACATGTCCACAGTCTCCCCGTCCAGAGACACCAGAGACAGCCACGAGGAGAGAGTGTAGACAGAGCCGTTCTGGAAGAGGAGGGAGATTACCCGGAGAAGAAAGCGGAGATAGAGGGGAGAGAGAGAAGATAGAGAGATAGAGAGAGCTAGAGAGAGACAGAGAGAGAGAGACAGAGAGATAGAGATACGGACACCCCACCGCACCTTGGCATACTCGTTGACCTGCTTGAGCACCCCGTCGTTGGTGAGTGCCTCGACCGTCTTTCCATCAGCAGCCGCGCTGCGCCACACAGACAGCGTCTCCGCGCCCAACGTCACCTAAATGCGGTGAAAGGTGGAAGGGACAGGAACGTATGTGAGGCATGTCTTGCAACAAAGTCTTACTTTGAATATCTATCGTAGTCAGGTAGTCACTAATCCTACACCTATAACACGGGTATAGTAACCAACTTATCATAGTTCCATTAACATGTGTACCATCCTCGCTCACTTACAGTACTCTATCGCTAAGTAGAAAGTGTACGAGATTTGGGAAGTAATCAGAACCAATTCTTTTTTCCCTAACACAGCGCGTTGGCGTTTATCATAGCCTATGCAGTCCCCTATCCCGGATATCGATTCCTCACCCCCACCGTGCCATACACCATACACCATACCATACTCGCTCACTTATTCATACAGTATCGCTGGGAATATTCCATCATCTTCCCTTGCCCCCGAGTGGTCGGTCCCCCAGTTTATTTTCCCCAATCGCACCCGCAAAGCCCGGTCTACGTGGACAATTGCTGGATCAACGGTACCCACTACATGTTCGCTGCTGGCTTTAGAATTTGAGGAATCCTCGGAGCACGGAGTTGAAACCGCCGAGTACACTTTCTACAATGGCTGTCGCAACGTCAACCCAAGCGTGAGACCAAGCACACCACCCCGCCTTCACGTCGGATCCCGACAAGAAGGAACCACCGACAGATACTTCAGTCAGACTAAACCCTTTGTGTTTCATCTCCGTTGTTGTATTCTTGATATCGGCAGTAAATCGATTCGATTCGCTGGGAATGAAATGAAAGTATATTAGCAGTTTCTAGATCTGTAAGTGTTCCACCTTGATCTAGCGTAATGAATGTATTTAATGTACAATTGATAAATATTATTATTAATACGGAAGACTCACCGTGCCATACCCTGCCCACTGCGAGCTCTGGTTGACAAACAGTCCAACGGGAGAGGCCATGGAGACGAACCCCTCCTTGTCCACCACATCGCGCATCTTCTCGGAAGAGAGGGCAGACTGGCGCAGACACACTCCGGAAGGACCCAGCGCGTACGAGTAGCCTGAAAGCCACATGATCAACTACCAACAGAGGGTAACCAGGATAACCACGCACCATCCAGTAATCAGAACCAATTCTCACACCAGTAACCAGTAAACACACCAGAACCAATCACCACCAGCACCAGCACCAATCACGACCACTACCAACCACCAGTAAGCAGCACCACACCCACCGCTGTCGAAGTCGTGCACGACTCGCACCCGTCCCTCCGGCAGCCCGTCCTCGCCCAGCCAGGGCACGCGGCCAGAGACGGTCGAGGCCTCCGCGGAGAGGACAGAGCCGGAGACGACCAGCTGAAAGGAGATGTTTCCACGGACAGTCGAAAACAAGTTCAACGCATACGTAAAGGTCGGTAACTACTGACCACTAAACTATCAGCTGAAAAGGAAATGTCTGTAATTGACTTGGTTCCGGCTCTCCGGCTCGGTCCTCTCCGGAGAGGACAGAGCCGGAGACGAGCAGCTGGAAAAGAGACTAACATGTCCATCAATCAATACACCATTTATGGACTACAGTAGCACACACGAGGTTAGGCACGGGGTTTCAAGTCTCGCAGAGCTACTATTTAGACTCCTAGACTCCTAGACACTAATCGACAAATGAACCGATTCCGGAAGCAACTGCTTATCAGGAAAGACACGGTTGACTGATTATACCTTGACACTGCCCTCCCTGCCCTCCGCCTGCACGGCGAGCTTCTCGGGAAGGGAGGCGTTGAGGGGCGCAGTGGACACACCCGCGCACACCACGCCAGGCGGGACCTGCGAGAGCAATCATCATGGCTTATCACTGTGGCACAAGTAATCATGCTGGTGGGAGATGAATGGATGAAGATAGACAGATAGTGGTAAAGAGTGAGTGAGAGAGAGAAAGAGAGATAGAGATAGAGAGAGAGAGAGAGAGAGGGAGAGAGAGAGAATAGAGAGATCCCCACCGTAGTGGCCTGCTTGACATCGCTGGGCGTCACCGTCTCGAGCAGATCGAACTCGAACGACTGACGGAAGATCGGGTCCGTAGAGTTGTCTGAAAAAACGTCTTCCTATCGCTGGCACGAATCAGGGAAGCACAAAAACGCACAGTATATTCCGTGTCTCCCTTGCCTATGCAGAAAGGGTATCACGAAAAACACAACGTTCATGTGATCATATAAAGTGTATGTATATACCTTCCTTATCATATTGTTTACATGTAATAATTAAATGATGATACAGGTACCATCGTGATTGTGTTGTCATATTCAGATATATCGATTCCGGATCAGGATAAATGATTGATTGATACAGTAACCCAGACACCCACCGGAGATGTTCTTGACCTCTGCTAGGGAGACGGAGAGGATGAGGGGATTGTCGAACGAGGCAGACGGCGGCTTCAGCGAACGGTCGCCCGCGTATACCACCTGAACGGAGATCATCAATATATTCATAATCTTTCTTTCTATCACGATTATGTTGTCATATTCAGATATAACGATCCCGGATAAACGAATGATTGATTGATCCATGACCACGGAAAGTACAAACATTCCCAATTCCCATTTCACAATATCACAACTTTACAAGCTAACCAGAAAGACGAACAAACAAGCAAACAAACAAGTAAACAACCCACCTCGATCTGCACGCCCGTCTCATTGCCAGTGCCATTGACGCACGCCAGCCAGCGCACGCCTTCTACTCCAGCCACCACGCGCGAACCCATCTGGATTATTGATTGATTGATATCCTATCAAGTCCCCATACAGAACTCCATAATATGATAATGTACTACAGTACTATATTATCCTACAGTATCCAAATAGCTGAACTCACGAGCTGTCCCTTGTTCGTGCCGCCCCACGCGACCAGACCATCGACCAACTCCTTGAGAGAGTCGCCCTGCAAATAGTCCCCTCTTCCACGGTTACAGAATCTAATCCAGATTCGATCGTTATGAACAGTATCCCTTTCGACTGCCCTCCCTTCGACACTGTCAACAACGCGAAATCGATGAATCCATCGATTTGAACAGTTTTCCTTCCACGGTTACAGAATCCAGATTCGATCGATATGAACAATTGCCCTTCTAATGAATCCAGTGCGAATGGCTCACATGGAGTGTCGTTTAGTTCACAGAAGAGTGAATAGAGTGATAGGCCGCAATAGCAATCTCCAATCCACACGGATTGACTCCAAAATTTGAAACGTAAATATCTCAAAACGTATGGCCGGTACTGTGGATTAGAAAACGGTTTTCGACTAGTGACACCTCCTAGGGTATCTCTGATATCAGTTTGGTCATCATCGGCTTCTGTGACCTAAACGACACTTCATGTCAGGAAGACATACACATACGGCTTTCATCAGCAGCATTTTACAAAATAGTTTGTATCTAATGTAAATGAACGAGACTGTACACATTCACCACCTTGGCCGCGAATAGCGCGGCGATGCGAGCAGACACGGCGAGCGGAGGGGAGGGAGGCGAAGTGGAGCAGGTGGCGTCTGGAGAGACCATCAATCGATCAATCAATACAATATACTTATACTCCCCTACTATATACCTATCAAGTTCAAGACATCGAAGGATACAGTAGAAGAGAATGGATTACTGTAATCACTCACCACTGGCGTTGAACCACCTGGTCTGGTTGTTCTGGGTGATCCACTGCTGGGTGGGCGCGGAGCGGGACGAGACACTCACGCCGAGCGAGCCAGGCGAGGAGACCTGGATGAGCATCGATCAATATGATTATCTATTCGAGACTCATTCAATCCTTTGTTGGAAATGTGACTGATGATTATGCCTGGGCGGAAGAGGAGACCAGAGACCTGCGTGAGTCAATGGAACCGGAGCGATACAGAAGCGTTTCAATCGAGCGCGAGTACACAGCGGGAGTAACTGGTTGTGCTCACTTGTGGTAGCCTCTATCTGGCGCGCTGTCGCTCAATGTTAATCAATGAATCGGCTGAACTCGCCAAACATACACCAACCACACCTCGAAGACATTGTGTGTAAGGGAATGTGTGAGATGTTTACAACCGCATCAATCAATAAATCGATAACTCTCACGCACCTCGACCACCTTGGCGGTGGTGTTCTGCATCCAGTCGGTGCGGATCGCGGTCGCCTTGTACTCGGCCTGGAAGGCTTATCAGTATCAATCGTCATCATATCACCACGATTTCTAGCAACAATGGGAAAGAGGATGGGAGGGAGGAGAGAGAGAGAGAGGGGGAGAGAGGGAGAGAGAGGAGGGAGAGAGAGAGGGAGGGAGAGAGAGAGAGAGAGGGAGGGAGAGAGAGGCAGCGTACCTTGAACGCGGCGGCGAGTTTCTCATCGAGTGCAGTCGCATCCAGAACTCCAGCCGCGCACTCATTCTTGAACTCATCCGACGTGAAATCGATAGCAACCGAACTGGCGACCAGACCGGCGAATAAAGCCCGCCACATCTACAAATCAGGGTTCGGCGAGGAACATGCAACCATTTCATAATACGGCTATCCACGATGTTTCGCTGCAATCAATCATATCGGAACGAGTGGTGCAGCGGAAACGGGCATTGGACAGTTTATAAAAGCAGTAGCAAGGGGATCGATATCAGCCGCGGTGTTCCGCATGGCCCAAGGCCGCGCGATTGCATCACTCAGGGAATGAATGGTCAGCGCTGCAAACGCAACGGTCAAAAAGGTCTCTTTTCTCGGGCCTCGTGAGAAGGCAAACAGTAGAGAGCAACCCGCGCCAGCTGGACATTTGCAGAGATAAGAGAGTAGCACGCGACACAGATAAATGAACGCCAAGTAAACATAGCTTATGATAGATATATGGTGTTTGTAAACATCGTACTTGTTACAAATAACAGGGAAAAAACAAAGCTAGAAGCCCCAAATACATGTGCTCTACCTCTGCATTAGACATTATGATCCATATTTCACAATATTTTGATGCACACAATGACTCATATCAACTATTTGTACTAGCACACAGATAAGAAATCAATAAACAAACACTGAATCAGCTGACGAAATGCTGACCGTTCACTGCGTCTCTGTCAAAAAAAAAACACCTCTCGTCGTCTCTGCTCTGTATATTCTCCACAGAGCACTAAGCTGTGAACAGAATGCGTTGTTTTTTTTAATTAAAAAAAACTTCAATTGTAGGATAACTGACATTTCAAATTTACGATGAACACATCACATGCAATAAAAATTTATTCATCAACTGATCACCAGTTTTGTTGGCACGCCTTCTTGTGTATCTCATTAATAATCTTGAAATCCTGTTTTGACTGAAACGGAACAAGTAGCGAGTGTTAGTGTGATGACAAGTGTGATAGAAACATACCTTTCCTACGCCGTTCATCTTTATAATTCGTCCTTTCTGCCGAGTCTGAATCCTGCGACATACTAGAATAACATACGGAAACACGGCAACATAGGCGTGAATCATGTTTGTAGACTCCTGGGAGTATAAGTATTATGAAATGTTTTCAAAAAGAAGTCACCTCATTGAGTGCCATCATAGAAGGGTCTGTATTGAGACGGTTTACAAGCATATATGCGCTCGATGAAGCTCCGTTCACAATCACATAGCACCATATCATAGGCACCAGAATCCACAGCGTCGTGAGATTCTCCTGCAGTTGATACCTGTAATCGGTAAGAGTCAGAAATTTATCCGCTATCTTTATAGCTGACAAATACGGTTTAGCGATTAGTGGCGGAATAAGTAAAAAAATTTTTAGCACTCTTACCTCGTTGACAGTGATGCACGTTGTCCCCTTTTAATTCGTCCATGTCTTCTGATATTGACAATGAGGCAGCTGTGAAATGTCACCAGCGACCACAACTCGATATATAGAAAGCTTTGCTGAAAAATATCAGTGCCTATGTACAGTGGCCGCGCGGACTACTTTATTGCGAGAGACAATGAGAAATTGAGAGACAAGCCCGCGCACCGTCTGCGCCCTCTACTCTCGCCACAGTCTTTTTCGCAAGAGTTCAAATATTTTGCCGTCAATAAGATGCTACATTCCGCGCACTGTATACATTTATGTTACGCACGCAGGTGTGACTTCTCAAAAAAAGATCGGAACAAAACTGTGGATTTTGTCTCACCGTGAACGCGAGTGCGCGATGCATGTTGCTGAGCGTCACAATGGAACAGTACGGCTGGAGATGATCCAAGTCGTAGTCATACGCCATCGCCAACATACAACCGAGAGGAATCAGAATCTGAACAACTTCTTTTTGTTTATTTTTTCATACCGTCTGCCATTGCTCATTATGCTGTCTCGCACTGTTACTCCAAATGTACACGGTAATAAAACAGTTGTTATTATTTCAGCTCTCTAATAAAAGGATTTATCCAGGCAATATTTGTTAAGGCCATAGTTTTTGCTTTAGAAGATGCCTCACATAATGGCTAGAGACACCTAATAGATGAAAAGTTCTGAAATTTTATTTGAAATGAGTTATTGCCGAAAATATAGGTTTAGTCCATATTGGAGGAAGGCTATAACTCGCTAAAAATGAACTTTTCAAAAATCGCTCAACGCAATTCCGGGGAACTCTCAAAAACATTTCAATAACCCATTGAACACATTTTGATATCTTTTGAAATAACAGAGATATTGCGATTTGAAAGGCGTCCCAGGGACTTCGTGGCGGGACCAATTTTAATTGCCCGTAGTCATTCTTTAAGCTGTTACTGTGTTATTCTATTCATTTCAAGCTCACAGCACAGAAAAAGTGAGAAGTGCAAGGTAAACACAAAACCGAATTTTTCACAGTTTTTTCACACGAGAGATAGAATAATTGTTTCGTGTTGTTTTCAGAATGATACTAGTGTTCTAACTTCTAACTTCTGGACTCACAGCGAAGAAAACGTAGAGTTTCCCACTGGTCACTGAACAGCCGTCATAGGAACGGTAGAAGACGGTGGCCATGAGACGCTCGAAACACAACACGCCTGAAAGAGGACTCTCTCTCTCTCTCTCTCTCTCTCTCTCTCTCTCTCTCTCTCTCTCTCTCTCTCTTCCCCTCTCTCCTACCCAATGACATGATGACTCCGAAGGTGCAGAAGCACATCAGTACTCTTCGCATGAGACACGTCGATCCGGCCATGGCCAGTTGCCAGGGGTCACTGAAGCAAAAATTCAAACATGAACGACTCATACCAGTTCTACCACCGGCTACGATCATTGGTACCACGATGTTAGTGAGTTTATGGTTAGAAAACAAGAGAGAGAGAGAGAGAGAGAGAGAGAGAGAGAGAGAGAGAGAGAGAGAATGAGAGAGAGGAGAGAGGAGAAAGAGGAGAGACAGAGAGAGAGAAGGAGAGAGAAAGAGAGAAGGAGAGAGAGTGAGACCGAGAGGGAAAGAGAAGGATAGAGAGAAAGAGAGAGAGAGAAAGAGAGAGAGAGAGAGAGAGAGAGAGAGAGAGAGAGAGAGAGAGAGAGAGAGAGAGAGGACTCACCCATGGAACAGGAACATCACGAGGGAGTACGTGTTGTCGAGCAGTATGACTGTCGAGAGAACAGCCGTGAAGGCCACGTGCACACACGCTATCCACTTGGTGTTGGTGTGCAGGGACTCCAGTCTGAGAAGACTCTCTCTCTTTCTCTCTCTCTCTCTCTCTCTCTCTTTCTCTGTCTCTGTCTCTCCCCCTCTCTCTCCCTCTCTTTCCCTGTCTCGCTCTCTCTCTCTCTCTCTCTCTCTCTCTCTCTCCATCTCTCCCTCTCTCTCTCCATCTCCCCCACCTCTTCTGCCGGACCAGCATCCCCACCCCCACCAGTCCCACCACCGCCACCACCGCCCGCACCAACAGCACCAGTCGCATGGCTGGCGAGGCAGCCAGGCGGAGCGAGATGGATAGGACGAAGGTGGCGTTCATCCAGAATCTAGAAGTCAGAGATTCATGTCGACACCGGAATCGATCGTTAGCGTTTCAGTTTTAGGGGGAGGACAGAAAGTTCATCTAGGAACAAATGATTTGCTACGGGACAACGTTGAGCCTTAGCGCTAGCGAGATCGAAGGTTCGAAGGATAGCATTTCAAGGTGAGAGAGTGAAAAGACACTACTTGTCTCTAAGAGACACGTTCTAATGGAGCGAAGCGTAAGTATTGTACGGTTGAAAAAGCTTCGGTCATAGAATTTTTTGGGCCATAGTAACAACTCGGATTTAGCGATGGACTAGAGGAAAAGAGATGATATGAAAAAAACAAATGGAGAAAAGTGAGAAAGAATAGTGGTTACATAGAAAAGATACACATGGGAATGGAAACAAAACAAACTAGAACTAGAGAATTAAAAAAAAAGTGCTGTACATCAAAATTCGTGATATATGATTGTTAGATTCATTTATTAAATAGAGTACATTTAGCATTTAGAAATAGGATAAAATGATTATGCGATTATGCAATCTTGTTCTATGCGTGGGTGAGAATATGCCAACACAATCGTCACTTTATTCTCTGAATCCACTCATCAAAAGTCTGATTAGTTTGCGAGACTCTATGTATTTGCGATTTTTGATTCTGAAACCGAATGACTGAACGAACACATTGACGTTCAATTGACAAACTGAAAGAGATCACAGAAGAAAGCGTTCACTGGGAAAGGACAAGTCTCACAAGTCGGGGAAAATGACACACTGAGTGAGTGAGAGTAGAAAAGTGCGTGAATAACAGTTCCGTACTATTTTTCGACACGGGATGAAATGGGGAATGAGAAAAGCTAATGTTCACACAGAATCCGCTGAGAAACATTAAAAAAAATATTTAAAATGAGAAACTTTCATCTCCTCGAGTCCTAACGTTCAAGCAGCGAATTCCGTTGTTCGAATGGAGCAAAGCGTACTGTGTACTGTACCGTTGAAGAAGCTTCAAGACGTCACAAATCACACAAGATTGCAACAACAAAGTGAGAAGAACATCAAGAGACAATTAAAATGTATTCGTATTTGCACATGCACTGAGTGTGAATGTTACCATAATTGTATGAGGAATAGACTTTATTTGGACTGAAACATGTCCGCTAGAACAGAAAGCAAACGAATAGACTGGGAACGTTTGGTTATTTCTAGTCAACTAAAAGTGTCTTAGAAATGAATTTATTAATTATGAGTGAATGTTGGTCCAAAAGCGAACAAGGTGAGTTTCTTGAAGAAAAGAAAGACCGATCTATGTCATTGTTACTCGGAGTAACTTCCAAGAAAGCAGCCGCAATTCACTTAGATGCGTGCAGACACGCAGGACGCAGGTGAATACAAATATAACATCCTTACACGCTAGAAAAGAAACAACAAGCAGTCGGATAGGAACAGAAAAGAAAGAGCGAAGTGAAAAACACAAAAGCATATAAAGGTTTTCACTTTCACATTCTCTTTCACATGCACTAGGACTAGTTGTATTGTGAGAACCCGCGACCAATTTCTGATGCTTGTCAGCTTGTCTTCGTCGTAATCGTAACACGATCGTACGATTTTTTTTTTACTTTTCTCACGATTAGAATATTTACCAATTAACCGGGATGTAGGAGAGGAAACACCACTTTTGGGGTGTGAGGTGAAGTGGTGCTCCTGTCCCTGGTCGCGGGGAAAGCGCGCGCTGCGTTGGTTGTTTCGAAGGATAGGAGCACCACTTTATTGGGGAAAAAATCTTATTGAAATTTTTTTATTGAAAAACACTTTGAAAAAAATCTTCAGCTTGACCCGCGCAAGACAAAATTACAAAATATGCAAGAAATCGTTCGACCGAGTAAACCACGGATTGCTAATGCTGTCGCTGAAGAAGATAGGAGTCGATGAGATATCTCTCGACCTCTCTCGACTGCTCACTGCTCTGACAGCCTTCTACCACTCGTTGACATCTTTATAATGTAGAAATGATGTCTGCTAAATTTGCGGCGAGATAGCTGCCGTACCGTGGGGGGATACCCTTTACAATCCCCTTATCATCCAGATTGAAAATAGGAAGTGCACAGGTTCGATATAGCAAAATACTTGTCCAAATCAGTTTATTTCACAACATATGTTCACACGTGACGTCACGAATCACATGTGGATATGTAGGGTGGGCGAGTGGCGATCGACGTTGCGAAGGAAACGCGGCAGAAAGGTGCAGATCTGAATCAAAGTAGGTTTTTTTTTAATTCGAAAGTATTCAGTCTGTCTTGTTGTAGTGAGAAACGATGTGAAAAGATTATGTATGATAAAAACAAACAAACCTGCACAGTATCGAAGCAGTCATCCAGCGAGTTTCCCTTGTTGTGGCGCGTGCCGAGGTACTGTAACACCGTACTTGAAATACTTGAATCACCAGTCGGGCTCGCGATTATCGGCGTTATTTCCTGGACGAGGCGTGAATATAAAAAAGCGGCGCAAATTTGTCGCATATCGTAATCGTAAGAGAGCACATCATCGTTCTGTGATTTGATATCATAGTCTAATCATAGTCCCAAGTACCTTCTGGTAGAGGTGTCGAAGGCTGACGCTGGGATCGTATTCATCCTCGCACTCGAGCTTCCAGAACGCCAGCAGCGAATCGAACACGTAGTACTGTAATTGTACTGTAATTGAGTTGTAATCGAGAAACGAAGTACTGTATTATAAAATATCAGAACTTTTATAATAAAATAAAGATAGAGTAATAGCGTGTGGCTTGGGAGTGGCGCGCGCAGATCACAATAAACCGCCCCTAATGAGAATAACGAGAGAATAAAGCAAGGCTGGGTGCAGCATCTCTTCTCCATGCAAGAACACTACCTACGCCTTATGTAATACGTCCGTGGGCACTTCTTCAAATTTGTGTCGTTTTTATAATTTATAATTTAAAAAAAACATTTCTCACCCGCTCGCACACGTGCCGCTTCAGATAGCGGCTATTGACGTACTTGACCAGTTGGTGGTGCAAGATTCTGCAATTCACATACATAACAAAACGTATCAAGCAATATGCAAATTAGGTAACGTGAAAGTCAAGTAACCGCAGTACACGAGAGGCGCACTTGCACATTGCACAAAACTCATTGGGTCGATGAAAATATCATAATAAACGTATTGTATTGTATCGAAACGTATCTGACTTCGCACCTGAAGTCGAAGGAGATTCCGTTGTGAGCGACGAGGCAGACCGGGCCGGGCAGGCTCTCCAGAAGGTCCAGGACGGAATGCCACGTCGCATTGTTGTCTGGATGCGCATCTCTCTTCTCTCTTTCTCTCCCCCCCATCTCTCTCCCCCCCCCCCCCGACTCACCCCGCCTCGATCCGTAGTCTCCGGGCGGCGCGAATTTGAACGTCTCCCTGTGCTGCCAGCTCAGTCGCAACTCGCCTTCCTGAACAGGGACACATCCATTCAGATAAGCATAGTCAAGTGATGTGGTTATGTGACCCCAATCAATCTATAGTAGGCAATAGTGCGAATTGTAGCAATAGTAACTCAGGGTCACCCCTTTACCTTTTATAATTACAATTCATAGCACAGTGGGCGGGCAAATCAGTTGCCGCCATAAGAGAGCGCGGAAATCGATAGACATGCGAGAGCACGCGATCAGATTCGAATTCGTAGTTTCGCGCGCGCGGAACTTTCAAATGCGGGATGGACGAGCGGAGTGGTGGAACTAAATATTCCCTGGACTGTATGTAACCAATGACTCACCCCTCCGGTGCGTCTCGGTATCCTCTTTTTCTTTGGTTTTAACGTTGATTATTGATGTGTGACGCAGGTTATTACTAAATTCATTCATTCAATGACTCACCCCTCCGGTTCTCCTCTCCCTTACAGCCCGCTCCACATCCCCCCGCGACATGACCAGGACAGCGAGGTCGCGAATCACCGGCAGGAACCCGTCCTCGAGGTCTGCGAGAGTGGTACTAGTATCGATTTATAAAGGTAAAGGTAGCCTCGATTCGATACTCTGTGGGGTCATAGTGATATATAGCCTGCGCCAGAGAGATAGTTTTCGATCTACCCTCGCTTGCAGTTTGAAATACGGTCACCGTCTGCCTCTCTTGTTTTGAGCGCTATTGCCGAGCGCTGACCATCCATCTTTCTCTGATCTTCTCTACCCTACGCAACTTATTGCGAGCATAGAACTATAGTAGCAATTCGTAAAGGTAAAGGTAAAGGTAGCCTCGATGGGGTTGAAGGTATGATCTATGGCACGACACTACGCTATTGTCATTTAGTAAATAACCCACCTCTTTCGATGTTTTCGTCCAGTAGAGCCTCCATCGTGTGAGAATTCCATTGCCTGAAGTTAGGGGGTGAGTTTTTGGTTTGACCAAAGTGAAATGACTGCTACTTGAGAATACAGAGCCCGTTGTGTCCTAACACTCTTACACTGTTTTTTTTATATCTTACACTCCTGATCTAACCTGATCTAAACTACTAAATCCTGATCTTGCGCTCAGATCAGGATTCGGTATCCCCATCTCCACCGTAGATCACTCTGCGCGTAGTTAGAAATAATCAGATTTCTTACGAAGACGGCCTTGCATCCACTGCGTGTCGGAATCTACCACATCACTAATGATTCAAAAATCCCCAGCCCCACCGTGGATCATTTCTTATGAATACAGACTTCACACCCACAGCATGTCGAAATTCGAAATGCGCACTAACACTGATCTTCATGAATCAGAATCCCAATCCCCACCGTGGATCACTCTGCGTGTAGTCGACCTGCTGTACTCTCTCGCCGCACTCCCGCCGCACGCGATCCGTCGACATATCCAGGATCACGTAGCTCTCCATAGCCAAAAAGGAGAAATCGGTGAAATCAATGATAACAGGGAACTCGCTGACAGAATACGTAGCTCTCCATAGCAAGAGAGAACCTACATATACATAACAATGCACTACAATACAATACGTATTCGTATATTGTGATCTTGAAACACGTAGCTCTCCATAGCTGGTGATGAGAACCTGTAAAGGTAAAAGGTAAAGGTATCCCCCCGATTCAAGAGATTCACTCTGCGGAGGGGGTCGAATGAGAACCTGGACAATACACTACAATACAATACAATACGTATATTGTGATCTTGAAACACGTAGCTCTCCATAGCTGGGGATGAGAACCTGTAAAGGTAAAAGGTAAAGGTATCCCCCCGCTTTAAGAGATTCACTCCGCGGAGGCGGTCGAATGAGAACCTCTGTACAATACACTACACTGCAATACAATACGTATTGCGCAATGTGCAAGTCCGCCTCTGGGCATTTGCTGATTTGCTCATTATAACAGCAAGACAACAGCGATCTCACAAACAATGATAACAGGGAACTCGCTGCCCCAGACAAAATACGCGAAGCGACACGGCGGATACCTAATCACCTTATCATCGAATCAGCTGTTAAGCATGGCAAGCCAGCTGGAATGAATACATAGCGGCAATGGAGCTTTCTTGTTCTAACTACATGCGAATCATGCGCAAATTCTCACACCAAAAATGTCAAACATAGAATATCGCAACACAGTGTAACGTGATGCCTATGCTATTGATGCAGTGAGAGAGACGAAGGACAAATAGGTGGGAGCGAGATCGAAGTCAGTGATAAATCATAAATGGCCCGAGACACCGTCAGCTGTGCAGAGAATCAGAGAAACACAGAAGTCGATAATTTATTCCGATCAGCACATAAGTGAATGATATAACGAGAGTTGTTAAGGCTAGAGGTGATGTGTACTGTATGTTCCTAGGATGTTTGTTGCGATGGCGGAAGTTGCATGTTGAATAGCACATTGGTTGTGTCAATCACATGCAGGAAGTTTGGCATGACGAGGCAAATCTGAAACGATACGGAAATTAGAAAGAGAGGGAGAGACAGACAGAGAAAAGGAAAGAAAGAGAGTGACTTTACCTGCGCACAATCGTAACAATCATCAAGTGAATCTCCTTTGTCGAATGGTCCGACATACTGAAACCAAGTGTCTCCACGAGAGAGAGAGAGAGAGAGAGAGAGAGAGAGAGAGAGAAAGAGAGAGAGAGAGTGAGAGAGAGAGCGAGAGAGAGTGAGAGAGAGAGTGAGAGAGAGAGCGAGAGAGAGTGAGAGAGAGCGAGAGAGAGAGAGAGATAGCGAGAGAGAGAGGGAGAGAGAGAGCGAGCGAGAGAGAGAGAGAGAGAAAGAAATAGAGAGAGATCCCCTACCTTCTCGTGTATGCCCTCCAGACTGACGATGGGCGCGGGTCGCTCCCTCACCCACCCCTCCTCCCCCTCCGTATCCCATCGCTCCGCCCACTCGACGGTCCAGTACGCGAGCATAGAGTCGAACGCGTGGTACTGAATGTGAAAGTAAGATC
>CAWZYM010000012.1:75000-87500 GCA_963966185.1 Rhabditoides inermis | reverse complement strand
CACCACTGACACATTCCATATGCGCCCCTTCCTCCCGTCTGATGTGCTACCGTTTTTGAAAAACTTGAAATCTTCATGCTCACTGCCCGCTGATTGTATTCCACCGTTAGTACTTAAAAAATGTGCGTTCGAGCTGAGCATTCCACTATCTGTTATTTACAATTTCTCGCTGCGAGAAGGCGTCGTGCCTCGTGTATGGAAAACAGCCCACGTGACCCCTATTGCAAAGCCCGGCGGCGATCCAGCCTCAGTCACATGCTATCGCCCGATTTCGATATGTTCCGCCGCGTCCAAGGTACTCGAGAGAATGATTAGAAAGCAGCTGATTTCATTCCTCGAATCGCGAACATTACTGCCTGACGAACAGTATGGTTTCCGAAGCCAGCGTAGTGTGACCACGCAAATGCTCTCGTGTTTTTCTGATTGGACAACAGCCGCAACATCCAAGCAATTCACTGATGTAGTATATTTCGATTACCGCAAAGCATTTGACACGGTCAGTATTCCCAAGCTTATTGCAAAGTGTGAGTCAGTAGGGTTACGTGGTGAGATTCTCGATTGGATTCGCGACTTCCTTACCAATCGCGAGTTCCGGGTGAAAGTAGGCGATACACTCTCACCACCAGTAGAGTCCCCATCGGGAGTACCTCAGGGATCCGTACTCGGACCCCTATTATTCATAATCTATTTAGCGGGTCTAGAGTCTGGTTTGCCACCGAATGTACGTTTCCGCGCATTCGCCGATGACGTCAAGGTGTACATCTCTTATACAGCCGCTAACGCAACTGAAGCACACGCCGCGCTCCAACTAGCCATAAATCACATTGTTTCATGGTCAATTCACTGGCAGCTTCAACTCTCTGACAACAAATGCACTGTACTACATCTTGGCAGAGGCAACCCGCAGCATGCGTACTCACTGGGAGGCAGCCCTCTCTCTCACTGCGAGCGCGTCAGAGACCTCGGTCTGTAGGTCGATACCACCGGCAATCCCACTATCAATGCCGGTGTGCGCGCGTCTGTTGCAATGAACCGAGCACGACTACTGGTGCGATCAGTGCATACGAGTGACCAGCGCGTTCTTTTGAAACTATACAAAACCTACATTCTCCCGCTACTCGAATTCGCTTCACCTGTATGGAATCCCCATCTACTCAAGGATATTCGCACATTGGAGAAAGTACAAAAATACGTCACTCGTATAATTTTCTATCGTGTATACCCCTCTCCTGACTACCCGCAAGCCATGCCCACATATCAAGTTCGCCTCAAAACATTGGGTCTGACCAGTTTAGCAGAACGGCGCGCACGAAACGACCTCATTCTCGCACACAAAATGTACAAGCGGCTGGTCAGTACACCATTCTCTTCAATGTTCAAGTTGAAACCATGCCGCGGGCGAAATGGCACCTTCTCACTCCATGTCAAAGCAACAAGGTCGACGCTTTTGCACAACTCATATGCATTGAGAACCGCTCGTTACATTCTCTCACTCACCAAATCACATCCGCGCATTTTTCGTCTGTCTCACACGCGGTTCTCTAGGGCACTCTCTCATGTCAACCTCACACATACACTCAATCTTCCTAGTTGAAACAGTTGTGACGAGGGCAGCAATGTGACACAGCAATTAAAATACATGACGGGATAAAACATGCACGGGATAAAACAAGCACAATGAAGACAAGCATCGGCCGCCCCTGGATTCTCACTGGCCGCGCGAGCAGCTCACTCACTCCCTCTCTCTCTGTGACACCCGATCGATCGATAGCTGCCGACTCGCGTGCGCCGACGCCGCATTTCGATCTACCTTGTGATCGATAGACCTTTTTGAGTGACAATGAGTAGCGTTCCAGATACCCACCAACTCTGATCTACCTCCCTTTTCGAGATGAGCCTCGTTGTGTCTAGACGATTGATTGATACAGATTGATGTTTAAATGATTGTACACCTCCCTTATCTATAGTACTCTAAACTCGATGATTGGTGCCGTAATTGTCCAGTTGACGTGCTCTGCGTAGTGCTCGCACATGTCTCTTATTGTGCAGCGGCTGCTCCACCGCACTCACTCCCCTCCAAGTGAATGTGCTGCGCAGATGTATCTGATCCTGGCCCTTTGCGTGTACCGGTTATCCCTTCATATATTCTTTTACGGACTCGTCTTATCGCTCATTTTGTATGGTCTCGGTTTTTTATCACATGCGGCTTTTTCACTGTATTTTTGATGTGTGACGCAGTTTTTCTGCAATAAATTATTATTATTATATCACAAGTGACCTATGTAGTACAGATATAACGATTCCGGATAAACGATTGATTGATAAAAAAGTGTCTCTATCACTCCACCCACATTCCTCTCCCTCCGCCATCGCATGTTGGTCTCGATGTCCCGTCGATACATGACCAGCAGGGCTAGGTTGCGCACCCGCGGCAGACGGCGGCACAGACGAGCGTCATCCGAGAGGTGGCCGTCCAGAAGGTGCTGTAGCGCGCCGGCATTCCACGAACTGCGTCAGCCGTCTCTCTCTCTCTCTCTCTCTCTCTCTCCCTCTCTCTCCCTCTCTCTCTCTCTCTCTCTCTCTCTCTCTCTCTCCCTCCCTCCCTCCCTCCCTCGCTCCCTCTCTCTCTCCCTCTCTCTCTCTCTCTCTCTCTCTCTCTCCCTCTCTCCCTCCCTCCCTCCCTCCCTCCCTCCCTCCCTCTCTCTCTCTCTCTCTCTCTCTTCCTCCCTCTTTCTCTCTCTCGCTCTCTCCTCCCTCTCTCTCTCTCTCTCTCTCTCTCTCTCTCTCTCTCTCCTACCTGGGATCGACCTCTCGATAGGCGAACGTGGCTGGATCAGAGTATTGAATCGGATCAGTACTGAAGTCGAGAAACACAAAAGTCTCCATGTCTGAATGTGAGTGATCTTATCTTGTGAACGATTTCTCGTCTGTGTCTTTTTTTGTTGCGTTTGTAGGATTGTGTGTTGTGGGAGGCTCCGCCCCTCCTGCCGCGCCTATATAACTGGCTGGTGGGAGTGCGCGGGGCCAACTGCGAGATATTCCATCTAATCCGCAGAATAAACTCATGCACATCATGTGAGTTTCGGTCTATATTGGGGAGGAGAAGGATCGGACTATTCATCCGATTACGCATTGGCTAATCGGAGAGAAATGCCAAGTGAATTGGCGATAAGGATTTTTGTCTGACAATACATTTAAAATCAATCTTTCTTAAATGATTGTTCTCATAACAAATATTGACCTGAAAAGTAAAAGTGAAAGTGAAATCGTCGTTGCACTCACAAAAGGCGCAGTCAAAGATTGTGGTGTGAGCAATCTCGCCGGCCTTCTTGTGTGTGCCAGCGCGCAATCCGCGGAAGAAGCTGACTCATCCTGGGAAGAAGCTGACTCAACTCGCAAGCTGACTCATCTCGCCAGACGACGTGGTTCTGTTTGCCAAGTCGCCAGCTGCGGCGGAGAAGATGCTGAACGAAGTGGCGGAGCAGAGCAAGAAGTACGGACTGGAGGTGAACAGACAGAAGACGATGGCAATGACCAACGCGCACCAGAAGGACATTTACCTGGACAACTCGAGGGTCGAGTACGTACGGGAGTTCATCTACCTGGGGAGGCTGCTGAGCTGTGAGAAAGACGACACGGAAGAAGGGGATGGACTGCCTTCCAACGACACAAGCATTTCCTCACTCTACGACGAGCTCCTATGCGACTGCGCCGGAAGGTCTTCCGCGCCGGAGTACTGCCCTGTCTGACCTATGGATGTGAGAGCTGGAGTCTCATTCAAGACGAGCTCTTTCGACTACGGACAACACAACGGAAAATGGAACGCCTGATGCTAGAGATTAGCCCTGCGAGACCGGATTCGAAGCAGCACCATTCGGCAGATGATTCGCCTGAATGTCATTCAATTCAAGACGTGAAGCAGAGGAAATGGAAGTTCGCGGAACGTCTCTTCAATGCGGACGGCTACAGATGGGCGAAAGCAACTGTCAACTGGAAGCCGAAGAAGGCTGCTCGACCAGGCAGACCTTACAAAGAGTGGGAAGATGACTTCACGGACGCTATGCAACTTCCGAAGAAGAATGATGCAAAGAAGGAATGGCGACGCATCGTCACCGAAGACCGCCGACTATGGACTGATCTATTCTCCCAGCGCTAGTCGACCACCACTCATGCTATATGTACATGAAAATGCGATTCTGGATAGATATTTGATTTTGATTTGATTGTTAGCGGTCACGCTTTTCAAACGGCCACAACTCGCTTCAAACGAAAGCAAATCGCACGAAAATTTCAGATCATTTTAGTGAACGTGAGGTCGGGAGATGAACGTGTGTATACAACTGAAAGAAACATACATATGAAAGAACATGACTTACCTGTTCTGTGATTACATGACGCTTATGACGCAGTGAGGACAACGGACCGCCAGAGGTGAGGCGCCACAAGCTCCGCCCATCAGCGGACACTATGAACCATAAGCATTACTCGAAACAACGTTTTACTTGGTGTCACAATTAGAGCAGCTGGTGGAAACAGTAATTATGCAAATGAATTCGTATAGCAAGAATTCGTAGGGACGTCGGCAGTGCGGGTCGATATTTTTGTTTACGCCTGCTATACCAGGGTCTTCCTCCTCTAACCCTAACCAAATCCCTCCCACGAACGCTGCCTCCCATTTCTAACTAACACTAATCAGATACATCTGCGCAGCACATTCACTTGGAGGGGAGTGAGTGCGGTGGAGGAGCCGCTGCCCCCCTCTCTCTCGCCTGCACCGCCCTCTCCACTTGCCCCCGGTCCCATGGATCAACCAGATCGCGAACGGCGGGATGGCACCCTGCCTCCCAGTTATCTAACAATGTTTTGATTTGCCGTCAATTGAGTTCCACCTACCCCTCGCTACGTGGTCCGTCAACATTTCCAGGAGAGAACGTTGATTCCACGAGCTGAAAAGAGAAAACATAACTCAAGTGTAAGTTTTCAACCTCCCTTGTAGCTAGAATACGTATACTTGCCTTGTTTTTTTTTTTTGCGTTCTTGCCGCGAGCTGACCGTATTTCTCTGATGTCTCTGACCTACAGTGCTGATCGTGAGAAGGCAACTATGAAACTATACTGCCCACTTGCACATCGCAGATTGCACACAACTGATTGAGTTGATGATCGACCGCATGTTACCGACCGCATGATACGCGCCATGTTGTGTTTCCGTACTATCATTGGTTCCCCCCAAGGCAAAACCGAAACGAACAGCACTCGATACTCGGATCGACGTTTCTATACGATTGTGTCGATGGCAATGTCACAAAAAACGTAAGGTAAAGGTAAATAAATATATCCCCCGATTCAAGAGATTCACTCTGCGGAGGGGGTCGAAGGAGGTCTATGGCACTACACCATAGCCATGGAATGGGATAAACTACAATAAACGCAATTGTATTGAATTACAATGTAAGTATATTATTTTCAGTTGTAAGAGAGAATATGGGAGATTTATGAATGGGGGATACCGTATACCTAGGATCGACGTCTCGGTACGCGTACTCTCCCATCCGCTCCACTATCGAGAAACACAAACGACGCGATGCGAACCATACTGGAGAAAAGGTTATTAAACATATGAACATGACAACGTGAACATAACGGTACTGCGAGAGTAGCTGTGATTAGAGAGAGAGAGAGAGAGAGAGAGAGAGAGAGAGAGAGGAGAGAGAGAGGGAGAGAGAGAGAGAGACTGTGAAGAGAGGAGGGAGAACCGGGTAGCGAGTCACCACTCGAGAGTGAACATGGGAGAGTCTGGTTGACACTGTTGCAACCCTCTGCAATTTGCGTGAAAAATGACAGGTCACTATATAAAAAATGACACATTTATGTGACACATTGACTCCGGGTCGCGCGCACAAATCGTAACGCGCGATACTCACTTTCACGGGAAGTTGATCGAACGATAACGGACATAAAGTCATACTTATGCTACTTATCATTAGAATACGATGAGTGCAAAGAGGTAGCCATAGGGCGGAATCGAAAAAAAAGGACGCGCGATCCGGACCAGACGACTCTCAACGAGAAAAGGGAAGAAAGGGGTCCTTTTTCAATTAGCAGACCGTCCTTTTTTTCGCTGAGCCCGTTAGCTTGGTCGATGAAACCTGGAATGCTTGAGGTCAATTGTCATATTCTAGAGGCTAATTTCTATCCGTTGATTTACGTATTCATATATCATATATTGCCTAATTACCTATGCCTTGTCCACAAAACGCACGTTTTCTTCCAAAACACGGGCTATCGTAATTTTTCTGTTTACTCCACTTTTCACGGAAGTTGATCGAACGATAACGGACATAAAGTCATACTTATGCTACTTATCATTAGAATACGATGAGTGCAAAGAGGTAGCCATAGGGCGGAATCGAAAAAAGGACGCGCGATCCGGACCAGACGACTCTCAACGAGAAAAGGGAAGAAAGGGGTCCTTTTTCAATTAGCAGACGTCCTTTTTTTTTCGCTGAGCCCGTTAGCTTTGGTCGATGAAACCTGGAATGCTTGAGGTCAATTGTCATATTCTAGAGGCTAATTTCTATCCGTTGAATTTACGTATATTGCCTAATTACCTATGCCTTGTCCACAAAACGCACGTTTTCTTCCAAAACACGGGCTATCGTAATTTTTCTGTTCCCCATTCATCGACTCCAAAATAGTGTATTAGTTGTGTGTATATCTGAATCACCCGGAGTTGAATGGAAAGGAAATGGAAAAGTCAGTGATAGTTTTCTATAGAATAGGAAACGTGTGAATTGCCAATATATCATACCTCTGGCCCCACGTCTTCTTAGAATTCTCTCATTTACGCGGTTGTGTGGCCAATGAACCAAACGTTGAGAGCGAGAGAGAGCGAGAGAGAGAGAGAGAGAGAGAGAGAGAGAGAGAGAGAGAGAGAGAGAGAGGAAGAAATTGAGGGTATATAGCCGAGGATAGATGACCACCACCATCAAACACAAAGCGCACAAACGCATCTTCTTCCCTATTTCACTATTTCACTTCCAAAACAATAAACCCTCTGACGCAAGCACGGAAGTTAGTGAGTATCTCGTCATAGTATCTCTCTCTCTCTCTCTCTCTCTCTCTTTCTCTCTCTCTTTCTCTCTTTCTCTTTCTCTCTCTCCTTCCAAGTGTATTTACTACTGTATACCCTATTCGTGTACACAACAAAAAATGCTACTCGTGGCTTAGTGTGAAGTTCTCTCTTCTTTTTTGTCTCGAAAGATGTCAAAACACGATATTTCATGCTGGTTTGAGTATGTGTGATCTCTTCTGTTCCTTCTACTCCGTAAATCCCCCAGTCTACTTCTCATATTTCTTATTTCATATTTCGATTCTTTCTTTTCCGGATAGAACGTAGGACGTAAGGCAGAGACATTTTTTCTGTGGATTTTCTGAAAATCTGCAGTATATCGTTCTCAGAACTCGTGGCCTATCTGAATTATGACATAATTATGAATTGTCGCGTCCACTCATAGAGTTTGAGAATCGAGTATACTATACAAAAATCAACTGTGTGAGCATCATTCATTGAAGCATCATTGTGTTACTTTATTCACTTTGTCTTTTTTAAACTATTCATGACGACTTTTATATATGTCGTCTTTAAATAAACCTGATTAATCATTAGAAACCACGCGTCACGTGATATGTCGATATGATATGCGGTGAGTAGAAGAACTGGTTACCACTTGAGTGAATTGTCCCTTATTGTGTGGGTAAGTTGATTAATCTCTCTCTCTATTAATACTCATTTCCACTTAATACTATGCACGCCCCCACTCCCAGATAATTTACATACTTCTTTTCTACTCTCGAAACAATACCATAATACCATCATGTGAATGATCAAACAGTCCATAAAAATTTCTGAGTCATACTTATCTCTCACAAGCTGTAATTGTTTTGTGGCAAACCAAGACCCGTTTGCATTGTATTCCAAATTGCAAGCGTTGCACTCTGAACCGCCCATTGACTAATCACAACTAGATTGACTAAACTAGTTAGTCAGCGGTCAGTCTGCGCAACCCGCGCGCATATGCGTCCTCTAATTCAATGGAGCGAGATAAATGACACGAGCCCCTTTAGGACCTCTTGCCGCATACCAATTGCCACCGAGGACCCGACTGCTCCCTATACACCCAAACTCCATTGCTTTTGTTTTGTCGCGTTTCTCTCTTGCTAACGTAATTATTGTAGGAGACATCCACGTGCCGAAATTTCGGGAGATGGTTTTCAGGAATCCATTGCGTCTGTTTTTGCTTGCGAAACACATTGCGCGCGTTTTCAATTAACGAAAATTTGGTCTTAGAGAGAGAGCCCCGGGCGGTCTCACGAGTTCGATGAGCGCATACTTGTGAACTTATAAGAGTGTGGAATGAATGCATACTCTAGCCTCTCTCTCTCTCTCTCTCTCTCTCTCCCTCTCTCTCATTACATCACAGCCAGTCTCCTGAAGTAGTCAATGAGCAATAGCGTCATCTGTCACCGCAAATAGCGCCTAGAATCCAATTTTAAACGTGCGTTCATCGCGCACTCTCTCTCTCTCTCTCTCCTCTCTCTCTCTCTCTCTCTCTCTCTCTCTCTCTCTCAAGCGGCTTGTTTTGCGTGTGCGCGCGCAAGCATTCGACCGCGTCTAATCGCATTACGAAAAGAGCATGGCACGTTGCAAGCGGTTAAAAGAGTGCGTGGGTGGTAGAAAAGGAGGAAGTGAGTGAGTGTGTACGTACGCTGCCCCTAATCTCTAGTGTTTGCCGGGAGTAATAGTAATACAATAACATTTGCGGCCGGTAAGGGTAAAAGGGATAAGATAAGTCATATGCGGAACCGGGATGACTGTTGAATACGTGCACTAATATTAATATGTTTGCCAACCTACCTATGATCAATGTTGTGAATGTTCGCTGTTTTGAGGAAATGCATTTCTAAGAAGGGAGAGAGAGAGAGAAATGCTTGGTGGCCCCGCAAGTCATATATTATTACGTACTTATGTACGTATGTTTTCTTTAATGATCCAGTGGGAAAAAATGAGTGCGTGACCAATTGGAGTATTGAAATCGTATTCACAGGAAGTTACATTCATCTCTACTTCTATACAAAAGTTCAATTTTCAGAAACACCTTTGGTTATTACGCTGAATCTCTCTGACGACGTTCTATGTGAAGTAGCGATTGTCGGAAAACTTTGTGATTCGGAAATTCATTATGACAGCTTTACACCTGCGTTTTCGAATAAGCACGTGGTTGCTGGCTGAACATCGTCGCACATATGCCATTTCAACTATACTACTTCTTTTCTCTGTGTCTCTCCCTCTCCCTCTCTCCTTCTCTCTCTTTTCTTCTCTGCTTCTCTTTCTCTCCCCCCCTTCTCCCTCCCTCTCTTTCTCTCCCTTCCCCCCTCTCTCTCTCTTTATCTCTCTCTCTCTCTCTCTCTCTTCATAAAGTGCTGATCACTTGCCAGTGGTCGCGCCAGCCCTCATTGGTAATAGGTAGCAAAGAGCAAAGTGGACGATATTATACACGTGTCTCGTCGGGATTTCGTGAGTGATCTCTTTCCGTCACATGCCAGACCCACGTTGTGACGTCGTCTGCATCTCTCTCTCTCTCTCCCTCCCCTCTCTCTCTCTCCTCTCTCTCTCTCCCCCCTCTCTCACTCTCACTCTCTCTCTCTCTCTCTCTCTCTCTCTCTCTCTTTCCGCGTGGGTTTATCCGTTTATCACCACGCAGACACATATTTAGCGCCTCCCTTTAAATAGACATAGCGATATATGTAGTAGCATGTAGTAATACTACGAGGTATTAGTATGTCACTCGAATAGTCGGGAGGAAGAGGAGGAGAAACAGAGATCCTCCCCAGCTTACACTGTCATGTATCATCTCCAAGATTCTTGGCATACCTCACCTACCATATCCTTGTTATGGACATAGATGCGCGATAGCCCTATATTTGGGCTATAGGAGAGAGAGAGAGAGAGATGAACAGATGACGTGGCATTGTCGAGTTATGACGATTGGAGTGGCTTCCCGAGGGCGTTGAGAGCTAGTGGCAGAGACACGAAGAGAGCGTGTTGAAGTGGGAGAGTCAGAGGGCATTGACAGATCGCCTGCTTACGTGAACAACGAGGGCGTGTTATAAATATCAGTAGATCACCCCTCCCACCCATTTTTCGTGTGTTCTTGTGTGTTCCTTCTCTAAAGGACCCCCCAGGGAGTCTATCCTGACTCACCCGATCCTATGACATATGTATTACCACGTGCCTTTTGTTTTCGGCCGCTCCCATTCACTCATTCACCCCCGATCCTTTCCCTGCAGTCTTGCTGCCGTTACCTGGATTTCCGTCGTTTGCAGAGCTGACGAGATATCAGGAGACAGTAAATATGTGCATCATGCACAGTCTGCACGTCCTTCGGTCTTTTGTTGCGTATTCCATGCACTTTCCGAGAACTGATTTGGCTTCTATGCTTATTAAATAATATTGTACGTGATCCACTCACATTGAACATCAATGTTTGGTGCATTCGTATACATACATCTATTCTCAAACAGACTTCCTTCTATGGACTATGGAAAGTAGTTTCTATGGACTATGGAAAGTAGATGTTTTTTGCTATTTAATTCATTACGCTTTCTCCGTCTGATCGTGAGTGACATCCTGGCTATGACTAGATGAATCTACCAGCGTGCGCAAATACATTAACTTTTCTCTCTCAATAATAATGCAACTGAAGCGAATGCAAGTACATAACAAGTGTGCGCCTCACATTAAGTACCTGTGAACAATGCAGTACTAATATAAATATAACTATGAACGTTGGTAGATGTACAAGTTGACGTAGGATTGTTGCGTCCTATCTCGATTCTTGACCGCAGTTTCCTATAACTTCATATCTTATTGGCTTCCGCCCTTATCCAATATAGGGTATAATCCACACACATCCACGTTCATGCGTTCACTAATCTTCCCGGTGCATTCCATACATCTCTTCTACAGAGCTCCAACTAACTTCCACTTCCTCACATTGACACGTGAAATTGTTACGTGCCTATTGTTTTCGACTAACCACACGTTTTTTGACGTGATAATACATAGCGTTACTTATTTAGTTATTGTTATTTCGTTATATACTTTTAATAAGAAATTTAGGTTATTAGTTATATGTACTTGTACTACATACTAATATGTAATTGCGCGATTCAATTTGTTCCGTATGACTGGTCTGAGTCACAGGCTGGCTATCGTTAAATAAATCTGGCGCCCGTTACTGACCTTTTATCTTTATGGCAAAAAAAACGCAATTATTGCATTACTGCTTCCGAGTTTCCGTAAACAGAAAGCTATCTCGTGTCCTCATCTCTAGCTTGATTTTTTTTTGAAGATGAAACACAGAGGGTTTAGTCTGCGTGAAGTATCTGTCGGTGGTTCTAGCTTAAATCTTAGCTTAATCTCTAGCTTAAATCTTATTATTCTATCTGCAGTCGAAAGGGCAAGTGGGTGAGGGTTGACCTTTCAAATTGACAGACTCATATAATGCATAATTTCATCTTTCTGGATTAGATTACGTATTGATCTGTCGTTGTCAAGGCGTATGTGATGAGCGGTAATAATACAATTCACCTATTCACTTGAAGTCGCAACCATATTTGTTTTCTCACGATCATAGACACGGAGACGGAGAGAGTACTAGAAACGAGAGAGCGCAGGCCGCGTCGCGTGCTCACTATCTGCGCGTTGCGGACTCGCAGATTCTGAACTTTGAATAAATGTATGGATGTTTACAATCATTCGTTGTTTCTTAGACTTGACTGCGGCAAATAAGTGAAAGATTTTTTTCTATCACGGTACTTCGAGACTAAGAATAAGTATGTATCTTCAGTAAAGTTGAGTTTTTCACGACAGGCAAACACGTGAAGTGTACAAGAGTTATTCTACATCGTTATTTTCTCATTGTAACCATGAGACCAAGATTTCTTGCGAAAACAGCGTCATTCCTTTTATTCGTGTGTTTGCTGCGCTGACTTTTCCCCTATGACTTTTCTATTGTGTTTATACAATACAAACACAAGGTTATCAAAATTGTGGCTAAAAGATTATGGCTGTAACTAGGATCGATCTTTCTTAGAATTATAGTAAAGGGTGCATTTTTTTCATAGATTGAAACTAGTTTTTTGTCCAAACTACAAAACAGTCACTGAAAATAATGTCTCGCCAATATTGCCTTCTAACGTGCCGTTTTTTTTCATTAAGAAAGTTTTCTTCGTTTCACTGTTTTCAATACGGTTTATCTAGACCTTCTTGCTCCTCGTGCTTTTGCTACGTCTCCATCTCCACTGCTCCTCCTCTTGCTCCTTCTCCCCTCCAAATCATTCTAATTCTATACATTTGCATTAAACGATTTGATGTAAACCGGAAGTATTCTGCTATTTTGTAATTTGCTCATTTCCACACGAAGATTCCTGGAATAA
>CAWZYM010000012.1:0-70000 GCA_963966185.1 Rhabditoides inermis | reverse complement strand
TTTGCACATGATGTTTTGTTGTCCGTGTAACGCGTTTCAAGTTCGAGTTTGTTGTGCACTTTGGAACTCGTTTAGATCACAGAATGTTGTTATGCACTATTGTTTCCTTGTTATCGCGCGTGCGCTCTCGTTTGACTCACATTCGATTCCTTCAGAATGGCCTACGGACGCATATACAAGGTACATTTGGAATGTTTTGAAACAGAATTTGTGACGCTCGAAATACCGTTGTAGACAGACAAAACAATGAGATGTGATCGAATAGTTTGGCGGTAAAGGTACTCACAATACATGCAAGACGATAATGTGATCGAGAAGATTGAACAAAACGGAAGAGTGAGAGTCTCTTTAGAAAAGTATAAGGAGAGAAAAAGGAAGACGGAGAGAGAGAATGGAGAGAGAGAGGGAGAGAGAGAGAGAGAGAGAGAGAGAGAGAGAGAAAGATGTTTCAGTCACTCCTCGGTGTAGCCATTCTCATCAACTCCCTCATATGCATTGGACTCATGGCCCTTCTTATCTATGCGTGGAACCAGAAGAGGTGAGTAAGTTTTAATGATTTGATCTGCGACACTCCCTTAGGATAACACTGGGAGAATGATTTAATCTGCGACACTCCCTTAGGATTACGATAGGAGAATACTTTGATCTGCGACACTCCCTTAGGATTACGATATGAGAATAATTTGATCTGCAACCTAGCTCGATGCCGGCCTCGGTGGCTACGGCCTCTCTCACCTTCGCCGCCCTGTTCGTTCTCTTCCTCGGATTCTTCGTCTACTACCTGCTCAAGAAGAGGACGGGAACGGTCCTCATCTGCCTCGTACTAGCGGTTTGTGAAATTACATACTTCGAAATTTCTGTTTTCCTTATTGTTTACGGGTTACTGTAGAACGCATAGTGTCCTTCTTCTGATCCGTGTCTAGGCATCTTAACTTTACGTGCAGCGAGATGTGTTTACTATTTGTCCGCAGAAGGCTGTGTGCATGCCAGAATATTACATCTGTCCTTGGCAGATACGATGTTTGGGTTTGTCCAGAAGACAGAGCGATCTGATTGTGCGATACAAATATATTACGATGTTTTCAAGATATTTAAAAAAAAATCTACATAGCTCTGTATACATTCGGAAACTATTTTCCAAAAAAAAATGCAAAAAAAATTGTCCAGGACTGCCATTTTGCAGATCGTTCTGTTCAGTTCATGCGATTGTGTGGTCTCTAAGTCTCTATGAGGATCTTTTCATGATGTTATTTTTGGATTCCCTTTTCCAGATCGCTCTGTTCGTCTCGATCCTGATCATCGCCTTTGTGTTCCTCTCCGAGGACACGTTCCCCCAGGATGACCGCAAGTTCACCGAGAACGCGCTGGCGTGGATCGCTGGTGAGAGAGAGAGAGAGAGAGAGAGAGAGAGAGAGAGATAAAGAGAGGGAGAGGGAGAGAGAGAGGGGGGGAGGGGAGAGAGAGAGGGAGGAGACAGGGAGGGAAGGAGGGAGTGCGGGAGTGAGAGAGAGAGGAGGGAGGGAGGGAGGGAGGGAGGGAGGGAGAGAGAGAGAGATCCCTTGCAGCTCGCAAGATCATCGTGATCGCGTTCACGCTCCTCTATGTGCCCTTCTTCCTCATCTCCATCTTCGTCCTCAACAGGTGCGATTATTGATTTATTGATTTTCTTAAAACGTCGTTTTTTTCATTTCTCTGTTGAGACTCCTAACTTTTACGTGTTAAAAAATCAGGAAACAAAAATAGTTCAGGTACTACAGCGGTTCGCACTCCACCTCGCACATTCCGGTGGCGACACGTCCCGGACACTATGTGCAGCACGGCCACGCCCATCCCGGCCACGCCCACCCCGGCCACGCCCACCCCGACCACTTCCCGTCCAACAAGGAGCGCGTTATTCAGACGAGAATGATCAACTGAACGGAATCTTGCCCTAATAATCAACCGACCTCTCAACTCAACATGTATGTATCTCATAATAAGTGTGTGATAAATGATAAATCTAATGTGTGAAAAAGTAAAAACCTTCTGTACTTGAAGTTGCCGCGTGAAATCGCGTGAAAAAGTAAAATTAGTCCCTTATTGCTCATCGCAATCGACCACTGATGGATAACGTCGCATCGGGATGTGGAAAGCTGTAATAAACATGGAAATGAAGATGTAATAAGTGTTTAAAAAACAATCAAGATGAATCAGTTGTTGTCATGATATGAAAAGATTACGAGAGATCACATTTTCCTCAGAATCACTGCTTGAAACAGTCGGAAACTACGCGGAAACTAAACGGAAACTACGGAGATGAATGATAAATGAAGAAGAATCAAGAAATGCAGCGGGTCGAAAAAGAGTAGCACTATACCTGCGAAGCCAGTGGAGAAAGAGAGAACAAGAAAGTGAAGGGAGGGGGGAGACAGGAAGCAAAAGTATTCTATCTCGTCTCATCAGCGTCCGCGGTCATGCTCTTCCATTTCTCCTCGAGGGTCGTCCTATTGGTCTGGATCGGCGTCTTGAATTCGTCGCTCCACTGAAGGCGCTCCACTGGGGGCGATAGGCATTGCCATTCCTCGGCGGGTTCCAGTCGATCACGCGTCGCTTCCATCGGTCGTCGTTACAGGTCATATTGCGGCGAGCGACCTCCACTTCTTCAATCTTGTTTCACAGCACACGTTTCGAAGTCCCGTCAGTCGTCGTATACCCTTGGCATTGCACGGTTTTTGGTTCAGTAGATTCAGCCCGAGCCTCTTTCGTTCCATTCGCCTTTGAACGTTTCTCGATGTCAGTTCTCAGTCTCAGCTTCTATAGGATTTCTCTTCTTAGATTGTCCGTGTTTCGGCAGCGTGAGTGTGTGCGGGAAAAAATGCCATTGAAAAATACTGTGATTACTACGAATACAACGAAATAATGCTAAAATGTGTGATAAGTAACCCAAGGAAACACGAAACAATCAAAGAAAATGCGAAAGAACTGCGTTTCCGCGTTACCTAAACGCTTACCAACATGTGCACGTGCGAAGCTTGGTAAACCGAATTCGAACTTCGCGTCAAAATGCTTATCGGGAAGTTGAGCTCTGTGCGCATCTCGGCAATATGAGTTCGACGGCATTTGTCGTTGTAGTGTTGTGATAACGGGATAACGCTCACAGTTCACGAACCATACTACTATGCCGGTTCGATTCCCGCTATAGGGTATCCCCCATTTTCACGGTACGCGAATTATCGTCGATCGGTCGGACGAGGGCGAAATGACGAGAATTTTATGCAAATCAAGCGCGTTTGCTAGTTTCTTGCCCGAAATACGGTAAAACCCAAAGAAAATGCACAATGTTGAAAAACAGTCCTTTAGAGACACTATCGGAGCACCCTCCCTCGAAAAGTGGGAGCTGTAGCATCATTTTGAAGAGAGTTATAAAGTTTTCTAGGTTTTCCCTATATAAGGGACAGAAAAAATGAGTTTTTCGAGCGATATCAATATAACGAAAACGAAATTCCGAATTCGGGAAAAACAGTCCTCTAGAGAATCTTGTCAGGGAGCCGGAGTTGAATTTCTGTGAAGATTTATTAGTTCAGAAAGGAGTTAGAAGCTCTAGAAGATGGAAAACTCTGCTTCATTAGACTTGCAAATGACCCTCATTTCCCTAAAACCAGACCGCAAAGCGCGCGAATTGCGCGGTCGAATGATCTTGCGGGGGCCGATAGAGCAGAGCGGCTAAATGCGACGAAATGATGTCTGGAAAACATGCGGCGAGATGGTTGCCGTACCGTGAACCGGGGGGATACCCTATACGTTAAATCAGTTTTGCCAGGTTCTCGAGAGTGAATTTCGATAAACCTTGCTAATTCTAAACGCCCATGTGCCTTTAATTTTTTTTTCATTTGTGATTCAACATCTTACACGTATCACAAATGTTTACGTTTGTGTTTCAATTGCTCACCCCCCCCCCCCCCATATTTTTTTCTGGAAACAGATGCTGCCGTTTTCAGTTTCCATTGTAGTTCCATTCTGGAAGCAATTGCAAAGCGCTAATTGTTTCGAATGATGCCGTAAAGAGTTCTGGAGTGTTCTTGGGATTATTTCTAAAGCTATTCAAGGAGGTCATCTCGATTCGCATAGCAATTCGTTTTTGTTTTGCTTTTTGAAAGCATTGTATTCACTGAGACTCGCATTTCTACACTCGTAGTGAATGCTTCATCTGGAGTGACAGATCTATATTGCGTCGTGTCATTACCACAAAGTATTCTGACTGGGGGGGGGGTTGACATGTCATTTGCTTGTTACATATTTGCAAATTTATGGTTCCTGAAAGGGCAGCACATGAGTGGCGTATTTTTAGTGTGAAACAACTCACAACAATAATATCGTGTTTCGTGTTGCAAGGTATCCATCTCACCCTCTTTCTTTCCCTTTCTCTATCTCCTCTTTCTCTATCTCTCTGTGTGTAGATAAAAACGTGAAGACTGAACCAAAAATATACTCCTGTCAACAACCGGACATGCACTCTGGCAAAGTGTTTAGAGAGGGAGAGAGAGAAAGGGGGGAGAGGGAGAGGGAGAGAGAGAGAGGAGTGAGGGAGAATGGCAGAATACGTGCTGCACGTGAGGTTACACCCGAGGCGGCGGCGACTAGTCTATGAGTGTGTTCGCTCTCTGCGGGCTTGCACCCAGGACACATGTTGTGTCACCCAGTCTCTGTCACAATCGGCCCCTCCGCAAATACGTTTCCGCCATACGATTCACGTGTTCCTACGGCGCAGTTCGGAAGTGATGAATGGTGTTTGCGGGGGCAACAATGGAACTGTGTTCGTTGAACGAGAGAGAGAGAGGGAGAGAGAGGGGGGAGAGAGGGGGGGGAGAGAGAGGGGGGGAGAGAGAAGCTATAGCGTACTCTAGCCTCGGGTGGTCGGGTGACGCGATGTGAACGGCGCTGTCAACACACCCTGTGACAATCGCAGGACAAAGTTTTCGAGAGAAGTGTCATGTGACGAAAATGTACAGAAAGGGATACGCAAAACGTGCTGATCGGAAAGTTCCCTGTCCGTAGACAGTTCTCTCTCTTTCTCTCTCTCTCTCTCTCTCTCTCTCTCCTCAGACCCTTATTTTCTTCTTCCGCTTTGAGACCAAAAATTGCGCCGAGCGATCACGTTTCCTTGAGTGTAAAGTGTTTACGGACATTTTACGAGTTCACCCGAAAAAGGGATGAGTGTACTGTGGCCGAGTAAGCGTTTACAATTCTAGATTCATTTGCGACCCTGCAGTTACTGCAGTAAAGTTTTTGCGACCCCGCTTGATATATGGTGTTGCGATAATATTGCGAGTTTTGACTTTTGGCAGAATCGATCGAAACGGAACGACGGGGGGCGATTGATAGCTGTTTATTTGCTTGCTTGCTCGATCACCCCACGTGAACGGCCTCTCTCTCTCTCTCTCTCTCTCTCTCTCTCTCTCTCTCCTGAATGCATTCAAGATAGGCGAAGGCGAGACGGGCAACCCTGGGACCGAATGGGCCATACAATTTCACCGAATTGTGGGGTTTCGCACGCACGCGCATACCTAAATCAACATAGAATCGAAGAGCGCGCGGATGATAAGATACGTTTCATGTAATGTACCCCAAAGCCGCCTAAACGCAAAACGTACAGTGGAACATTTCGACCGCCATGTTACCAGAAAGTGCAAACACAGTTTGTTCTCGTTACACGTTGTTAAGTTGTAATTCACGTTCTCGTTGTTACGTTGTCTGTTCTTGGGGCGAACCTCGAGAACAGACAACGTAACAACTTGGGGCGAACAGTTCATTACATCTTGGGGCGAACAGTTCATTACATGAAAGTCAATTCAGTGCCACCGTGCACTATCAACAAAGAGGGTGTATGGTTGTTTATTGTGTGAGTCGGAAATTTCATGAAAGGAAAACGTACAGCGACACACACATTTCGACCGCCCCGTTAACCAACGAGTACACAGTTCATTAGGTGAAGATCAATTTAGCCTCGGTGCACTATCAACAGAGTGGGTAGTAGGGTGTATGTTTGTTGTTTGGGTCGCGTACTCTGGAGCCGGCGGCCTCTCTTCCCCAGTCCCGCCCCCTTCACCCTCTGCCCCGCCTCCCCAACTTGCGCGACCCTAGCGCTCAGTCCACACCTCCCGTCCCATCTGGTGTGTCGTCTACCACAACAATGTCCGTCGATCCCGAACTCCTCACCCCCTTCAAGGTAGCGATTTATCGATTGGTTAGGTGGTGATGGATGGGCGAAGTGGTCAATGTCTTTATTGATTTATTGATTTATCGATGGATTGATTGATTGCAGAACACGAAGGCGGGTATGTCGTCGCTGCGCGAGATCTCAGCCGACGCCTTCTACGTCGTCAACGAGGTGGTCATGAAGCGCCTCGGTCACCTGCCTATCCTCAAGGTATCGATTGATTTATCGATTGATTGAGGTTGTAAGCTATTACATTCTACTACACGTAGACAGAGCTACCTTAAAGCATGTGGGTTTTTCTCGATTTTAGCAAACACATGCGTATTTTGATCGCAGTGCCGCAGTAAACTCTCTCTCTCTCTCTCTCCCTCACCGGGGCGATTCTTTGACCCTATGACTGGGGACCTTTGTGTTTTCGCGTTGCGCCGGCTCTGCTCACAAATACATATAAATAAGACGTTACTGCAGTAGCGACAGAAAGGTTTCATTGTTGTTGGGGACAGGGGGATAGGGTATGGGGGTTTCCACGTCTTTTTCTGCCCACGTGGGGTGATTGGGCTGCGCGGTTTTCCGCGACAGCCGGCAACAATGAACAGTAAAAAGTAGGGCGATAATCACAACGCGATAAGAATGTGTTGACAGGCTGAGCCCCATGTTACATTAGTGATAACAATGGACATCGAAGATCAATGTGGGTAGATTGGTATCGATTTATTGATTTTTCCAGGGAGACTTCCACCTGCTGCCGGCTAAGGTGCAGCGCTTTGTCGCCGAGAAGGCCGAGCTGATGAGGCCGCGAGGTGAGGAGGGGAATAGGACTGACAGTGACAGACTGGCAGGGACAGACTGACAGTGACAGACTGGCAGTGACAGATAGGCAATGACAGACTGACAGTGACAGACTGGCAGTGACAGACTGACCGAGACCGCAGACATTCGGTAACAAAATGGCAAGGACAGACAGTCACAAACTGGTTTGACAGATAGATTGACTGACCCACAGTGTGTAACAATGACAGACTGGCAGACAGACAGACAAACGTCTTCTCCATTCAGGCATCTACATCTGCGACGGCACGCAGCACGAGGCTGACGAGATCATCGACAAGCTGGTGGAGCGCGGCATGCTCTCGCCCCTCAAGGCATACGAGAACAACTACATCTGCAGGACCGATCCCAAGGTGTGGAACAGACTCCAGTCTTCTATCCGTCTTTGTCTAACCTCTATCAATGAAACCGTATCATGTTCTTGGAATTGAAAAAAAAAACATTTGCAAACATTATAGAGATACTATTTTATCAGTATAATGTACTTTGGAATTTAGCTAGTTTTTGAAAAATATCTTTTTTTTCCAGGACGTGGCTCGCGTCGAGTCGAAGACGTGGATGGTGACGCCCGAGAAGCACCAGACGGTGTGTCGCACCGCCGAGGGAGTCGACCCCATCATGGGTTGGTGGCACGGGGTTACGGTATCGGACGGTATCGTACGGTCAAAGTCAAAAGTTTATCCAGAATCGCGTTTCATGAACATTACGTACAAAGCACACATGTATCTTACGATGTGGATAGTGACCTCATTGTGAGCCGGGGTCACGGTAATTGATACTGAGTAGATGTGGTTACTTACAGAATGGAGTCGGGTATTCTGTGAGGTAGTAGCTGCTGGCTGGAATCGACTAAATAGACGTTATCTGGTAGCCTATGAATTCTGTGTATAGTTCCTTGTACTCTGCGAATAATACTGACGGGACTGTATGAACGTTTTCTGTGGAGGGTAATTCCTTGACGTCATTTTTTGCAGGCCATTGGATGTCTCCGGAGACCATGGCCAACGAGCTCGACGACCGCTTCCCTGGATGCATGGCCGGTGCGTGGTGCTTATTTGCATATATGCTAATTACAAAGTGTGTGTGGCCGCACTTTCTGGAATGGCAGTAGGCACTTCAGCTCGAGGGCAGCGATAGGTGGAGGAAGGAGTGGAAATGAGCTGTAAAACTATGCCTTTTGTATACTAGCCCAGTTTTACGCTACGCCTGACTACACACTTTTCGCTCGAGACCACAGTAGCGTTTTTTATCAGTTTTTCGCGTGATAAGAGAAGAGATGATAAGGCCGAAAAACAACTATGCTGTCACGGAAAATTTGGGAGTTTCTCGCGTCTGAGCTATCCTAGCGCTAGGTTGAGAGAAATTGGAGAAGAGAGATTGATGAACGGTTCGAGAACGTTGGTCGGCATCAATATCTGTAGTCTGGTCACGGCACAAAACTGAATGATAATGTAAACAAATAAATACATGTAAACAAACTTTTTGCAGGCCGCATCATGTACGTGATTCCCTTCTCCATGGGACCTATCGGAGGACCTCTTTCCAAGATTGCAGTGCAGGTATGGGTGATGAACGTTTATCTCGGAACAAAGTGTGAACGAATGTAAACAATATATAAAAACGAATAATGGAGCAATTTGCCGATCAATGTCATACTATACTAGGATTCATTAGCATGGTTGCATTTCGCTGTTTGTACGTTCACTAGTCGATAAGGTTCTAATCAGTGGAGCAGTGCTTTGGGCGCGCTGTGTTTGCACGTGTATTTTCTCGGTGAGCAGTGACCGTCCAAATCGTGTTTGCGAAATTGAATAATTAGATGAACAAACATGTAAACAGTGAACAGGAAAGGGCGATGTCAGTCTTTTTGAAAACATATCCTATGTACTTGGATGAAGTTGGTGGCAAGACAAGTAGAAAGTGTTTGGAGAGAAAAGAAATGATACTCATGCAAACTCTTTTCAGCTGACGGACGCGAACTACGTGGTGCTGTCGATGCGCATCATGACGCGCGTCGACTCGAAGGTGTGGGACGCGATCGGAGACAACGACTTCGTGCGCTGCATCCACTCCGTCGGACTGCCCCGCCCTGTTAGGCGTGAGTCGGGGAGGACGGACATGACAGACTGACAGATGGGCAGACTGACATACTGACATGACAGACTGACTGACAGTGACACACTGACATGACAGATTGACCTACTAACAGACTAACATGACAGACCGACATGACATATTGACAGACAGACACATATACAGATTGACATGACAGACTGACAGTGACTATACTGACTGACAGTGACATAGACATGACAGACTGACAGACTGACATGACAGACAGTGACATATTGACAGACAGATTGACTGACATGACATACTGACTGACATGACATACTAACTGACATGACAGACAGACAGACAGCTATGACTGACAGGACAGACATACTGAGTGACAGTGACTATACTGACTTACAGTGACATAGACAGATTGACATGCCAGATTTGCAGACAGACAGACAGTGACAATGACCACCCGTTTCAGAGCGCGTGGTGAACCACTGGCCGTGCAACCCGGAGAAGGTGCTCATTGCTCACCGCCCCGCCGAGAGGGAGGTGTGGTCGTTCGGATCCGGATACGGAGGAAACTCGCTCCTCGGTCAGTAGTGGTACCGTAACTAATACCTACGGTATCCCTGTTTATACCTACACTATCCTTTTTTAGGTAAGAAGTGCTTCGCGCTTCGCATCGCGTCCAACATTGCCAAGGACGAGGGCTGGATGGCCGAACACATGCTCATCATGGGTGTCACCGCGCCGTGCGGAAAGGTGAGCCTGCGTCGTGGGTAGTCTTTGCGTCGTGGGTAGTCTTTGCGTCGTGGGTAGTCTTTGCGTCGTGGGTGGTCTCTGTGTCGTGGGTGGACCCTGCGTCGTGGGTGGTCTCTGCGTCGTGGGTGGTCTCTGCGTCGTGGGTGGTCTCTGCGTCGTGGGTGGTCCAAATGCAGTAGTCCAAAATGGTTAATCTCAGCTTTGTAAGTTGTCTAGAGGACGTCGTCCTAGTATCGGTTTGCTCTTTGTGATTAACCCTGGTTCATTTCAGGAGCACTTCATTGCTGCCGCTTTCCCGTCTGCCTGCGGAAAGACGAACCTCGCCATGCTGGAGCCCACCCTTCCCGGATGGAAGGTGCGCTGCGTCGGTGAGTATATGACGTCATCGCGTCAACACCCATGACATCATCCCCGTTCAGGAGACGACATTGCGTGGATGAAGTTCGGCGCCGACGGGCGTCTGTACGCCATCAACCCGGAGGCGGGCTTCTTCGGCGTCGCTCCGGGCACGTCGAAGAAGACGAACCCGATGGCCGTGGCGACGTTCCAGAAGAACTCGATCTTCACCAACGTGGCCGAGACTGTGGACGGAGAGTACTTCTGGGAGGGAATGGAGGACGAGATCAAGGACAAGGTGAGGGGGAAGTCTTCAAATCTCGTCACATCATGAACAACCATTGAAACTACTCTACACTAACGATCCCTGTCACAGTCACTCTGTCAGATTTCAAGACACATCACCTAGTCAACCTTGTCAACCTGTCATATTTCGTCACCGTCTTTCTGTGACGTCATCCTGTCATCCTGTCATCCTGTCACCTCCCCCCCTTGCAGAACGTGGAGATGATCAACTGGCTGGGCGAGAAGTGGAAGATTGGTGACAAGGGCGTGGCGGCGCACCCCAACTCGCGCTTCGCCGCCCCCGCCTCCCAGTGCCCCATCATCCACCCCGACTGGGAGTCGCCCCAGGGAGTCCCGATCGACGTGGGTGGTCCCGCTCTCTCTCTCTCTCTCTCTCTCTCTCTCTCTCTCTCTCTCTCTCGCTGTCTATCTCTCCTCTAACCGTACTCTCCCAGGCGGGAGTGCCCATCGACGTGGGTGGTCCCTCTCTCGCTGTCTCTCTCTCTCTCTCTCTCTCTCTCTCTCTCGCTGTCTATCTCTCCTCTAACCGTACTCTCTCTCTCTCAGGCGATCATCTTCGGCGGTCGCCGCCCGCAGGGAGTGCCGCTCGTGTTCGAGACGCGCTCGTGGCTGCATGGAATCTTCACCGGTGCCAACTTGAAGTCCGAGGCCACTGCCGCCGCTGAGCACACTGGTACGGTGGGGAGGGGTACTGTAGCGGGTTGAGGAATACTGTTAGGAGTAAGGTTGTTGTTGTAGGTGATGTGGATTGTGGATGCAAAGGGTACTGTAGATAGAATACTGTGTAGTCGGAGTAGTTTTGTAACTACAAGAAAGTATGATGTAGTGACAGTGATTGCAGTACCCAGTACAGTATCCAGTGATTACAGTACCCTTATTGCAGGCAAGTCGGTCATGCACGATCCGATGGCGATGCGTCCGTTTATGGGCTACAACTTCGGCAAGTACCTGGAGCACTGGATGGAGCTGGACCAGCCGGGCAGGAAGGTGCCCAAGATCTACCACGTCAACTGGTTCAGGTGAGGGGGGACGGGACTGACAGATGGACGGACAAACAGACTGGCAGACTGACAGACTGACAGACAGACAGACAGACTGACTGACTGACACAGACTGACACAGACTGACAGACAGACAGACAGACAGACAGGCTGACATATTCACCCCATTCCTTTTCAGGAAGGACGCCAACGGCAAGTTCCTCTGGCCCGGATTCGGAGACAACATCCGCGTCATTGACTGGATCCTCAAGCGGTGAGTCGACAGGGTAGAATCAAGGATACTGTAGTTACCATGACTTGTACAACGTAATTACCGTACCCCTCGTTCAGTCGGTGAGTCTATTGGTACGGTAGCATCATGGATAGTTATCTTATACTGTACTTACCGTAACCGTTCAGCCTGGACGGCGACGCGGAGCACGGTGTGGAGACGCCGATCGGAATCGTGCCGTCGAAGGGCTCGCTGGACCTGGAGGGTCTGGGCGAAGTCAACTGGGACGAGTTGATGTCCGTGCCGGCCGACTACTGGAAGGAGGACGCCAAGGAGGTGCGCCACTTCATCGAGACGCAGGTGAGCAAGAGGGGGGGGGGCTGTGGTACTGTAAGTGCACTTGTGGTACAATAAAAAGGTGGAATAGTTGAAGGTACTGCGTTTGTGTGGCAGTTGACTGGTCATACTGTTACACGTAAAGAAATGGTATCTGGTTGACGAAGATGGTAACTGGTACCTTCTACATACTACTGGTACCAACTTACCTCATCTTTCCAGGTCGGTCCCGACCTTCCGGAGGCTCTTCGCGCCGAGATGGACGCTCAGGAGCAGAGGATCAATGCCATGTAAAAAGCTACCGTACACCCAAGAGAAGACACTACCGTACCCCTGTCGCGCGCGCCTCCTCGACGCCCCCCTCTCTCTACGAGTAGTATGAGATTCCACCCGTGTTTTAATTGCAGAGTTGTTTATGTTTATATGTGTATAATATAATAAAGTTGTTTTAATCTTTGTTCTTTGACTGAATTCAGTCTGTTTCGTGCGCTCGTGACTGAATAGATGATTTTGTAATTAAGCGAGTCTTTGTTCTCTCTCTCTCTAATCACCTCCACGCGCGTTCCCTATTGTAGCTCTTCGGAAATGAGAGGAATCTTCCCCCTCATCGTATTGACTCCACACTCGAGCTGTTTTCTTCTTTCTTCTCCCTCCTATCTCATGTCCCTTCTCTCTTTCTCTCTCTTTCTCTCTCTCTCTCTCTCTCTCTCTCTCTCTCTCTCATTTCTCTCACTCTCCACCTTTGGCTTGCTCTCTCGCCGACGGCCGGCGGTCCTATTGATTCGAGTTGAGACACCATAGAAAACCACGTAGAGCGACGCGCATTATATTTGTTGACATCTGAAATGGGAGAGAGAAGCGGCTGGAAAGTGTGTGTGTCCGGCGCTTCGAAGAGGAAATGGAATAATACCACTCGACTCTCTCCTCGACGATTGTTTTCGGACTGCGAGAAAGATGATACGTTTGGATACGGATAAATATATAATCTACAATAGTATTTATAGGTATTAATAATTATTGAAACAATTGTAAAAGAAAAACAAACATGGAGTGTTTGCTGGTGCAATTGAACTGTGAACCTAATTTTATGAAATATCATGACAATCATCACTAGCATTAAAAAATTTGAAATTTAAAGTTTTAATGTTTGATTTCAAATCTAATCATAGTCGATTTTATACATATTTTCTGGTTTGTTTTGATAGAATCACGCCTCATCACTTATGTTGCTCGTCATCGTCGTATATTGCTGTATTTCGTTTGCTGGCTGGGGAGAGAGGGGGGGGGGTGAAGCATTGATTGAAACTTATGTCTATTCAATGTTCTCCGGAATGTGGTTTTTTGTTGTCGCATTCCGGCTATTTGTCTTCTTGTCTCGATCCTTTTTTATTCAAAATTACTCGTGTTTCTCTGGCAAGAGAGAGTGGGATAGAAAGAAAGCAGAAAGAAAAGAAAAAGTGAAAAGGAGGGGAGAGAGAGAGAGAGAGAGAGAGAGAGAGAGAGAGAGAGCGAAAGAGATAATCTACCGCATACATTTGGCATGTATTTGTACTTTCTACTTTCTTTATGCTGACGTTTCAAAGTCAAAATGGAATGTCACTCTTACTGTTATTATGTTTCGAATGTATTTCTAAAGCTAAAACATCTAAAACTCAATTGGATGTACTATGATGAGGGAGTTAACTGATGACATCATCGCCTCTCTTCTACACCCAAGCGATTTAATTAGTACGCCGACTGCATCTGCCTTCTCCTTCTGAATGTCATCCGCAACTCACCGAAAATAATGTTTCTTCATAATCACTCTATGGTTATCATACATGCAGACATGCTAAGTATTTCGCCGGTGGCTTGAAGCCTGTTTGCGAAGCGGTTGTCTTTTGTTCGGCGTCACTTGCGAAAGGGCATTCACATTGGCAGAGTGAGAGGAAAAGAGAAGGGCAGTTGGAGGGTTTTGAGGGACGAAGCCGTGTGCGAGAGCACATTAGACATAAGAAGAAGTGAGAGAGAATGGCCGACTGCGATTTCGAGCACTCCGCTTCCGAGGTGACTCTTACTGGAGCGAGAGATCTCTTTCCCCCTCCCCCTCTCGTTGCGATGCTTTACTTCCTCTTTCTCGCTTTGGTCATTATTCCGTTGTATTTTAGGAGTCTTAACTTTCCTCATTTCCTTCTTCTCAAATACCATTATCAGAATCTAGTAACTTTTTAAACGTAGTGCAATGTCCTGACGATACATTTAGTAGACCCTCGATTTTTTGAGTGAAGTCGCATATGCCGTCCTTTAGAATTACCTGCAATATCCACACAGTTAATCTCCATGTTTTCCTATATGCTCATTTTACATGCATGCGAGCGAGCATTTGGATAGTGTGAATGTATTGCATCTGCTGTGCGAGCATAGGAGGCGGGAGAGTGTTTCAGCACTGATGTCGCCTCGGAGAGTCGAATGGCAATTCTCTGCCTATCCACTCCGCATTCTCAATTCTCACACACACATACACCCTGCACATTGATTCGAAATGTGTTGGTGGTTGGCCATAGGAAGAAAGAGAGGCAGGGCAGGAGAGAGAAAGAGAGAGAGGAGACGAGATATTCCTCCGCCCTCCTGGAAGCGAGAGAAGAAACTCAAGAGGAGAAGCGATAGACGTGTACTTTGCGAATTGTACACGACCTTTTGGAAGCATACCTGTCCAATCCTCTATCCACTCCAACTACTCTACTCTATCATGTTTTGTATCGTTAGTGCTTAGTGCGTATCAAGGATACACGATGATATTCCTAGGATTATGTTTTGGTGAGCTCAAACATTTCGCTAATAATTATGAGTTTTTTTTTTTTTGCGTTGTTGCAAATTCAACATCAAAGACGTTTCGCGTAATTAGTACCTAGCATGCTTTACTTTTGTGACTTGGCACTTACCTAGGCTAGCATAGTATTAGGTCAGGTGTAAGTCTTCAATCCCCTATTCGCGGGCCGCGCGTGTCTCTTTCGGAATAAGAGAGAGTGAGAGACGAGAGGGTGTGATTTGCAGTGTGTGTTTGCCTTCGCTCACTCGCCTTGTCGACTGATCGCGCATCCTCTCTCTCTCTCTCTCTCTCTCTCCCCCCCCCCCTCTCTCTCTCTCTCTCTCTCTCTCCATTTCACTAACAGTCTCCATTCCACCCCAATTCTCTCGCCCTATAGAGGTGACGCGGTTTTCGCGCTCGCTCGCGTCTCTGCTTCTTTTTAGGGAGAGCGTACATTGCTAGACAATCATGTCATGTGTCCATTGCTCACTGCTATGTAAAGAGTGAGAGAGTGAGAGAGGATGCGAACGATGAGACGAGGTCACCATGCGCAATCGCATCCAGTTGTGCACTACCCCCACCCCTTCCCGCCACACCTATTACCTATCCGCCGTCGGTCACCGATTCACTTGTTTCCGGTTTCGTAATGGTTCCTAGTGTAACACACCCTAATACTGTTCGGCTTCTCCCACCCTTGACTCAGGCAGGGAACAACACATTCACTGATTGAGCGTATATGGCTCGGAGAGAGATAGAGAGAGATGGATGGAGGGAGAGATATGCTAGAGGGGGCGCTTTTGATGGCGGAGGGCTAAGGACAATAGCGGCTTTCTCTCCATGCAACCAACATGGCTCCTCTTTCTCTCACTCTCTCTCACCAGGGAGAGAGAGACGACATAACCTGTTTGCTGGCTGGGGCTGTGGGGGCGCGTTGCGACCGCGCCGCGTCCGCGACGCGCCCCGCGCCCAAGCAAGAGAGAGAAGGCCGTCGATCGTTATTATGTACCCATCTTTCTCTATATCCGTGTGTGCTTCGGAACACTACTCACTCTGCAATCACCCTCTCTCTGTTCTCACTACAATGCGCGCACGCGCGCACTCACTACCACCCGCGTTTTGTATTCGTGTGAACGTTTAACGTTCGCATACTAATTAACTTTTAATGATTATTAATAGTTTTTAATTAAGAAATCCGATCCCATGACGTCATTGCATGTTTCGAAAGTGCGTTGATGTCGTAATATCGCGGCGCGCGCAGTCGGCGCGAGAGAGGCGAGAGATTTGATGCGGAGCCAAGTCATGTGTTTATTTGCTTGAAATGCGTCGATCGCCACCGGTGTGCGTTGATGTAATGCTATTATATCATGTTGTGTTCGTATTGCACGATGAAAGAGAGCCCTGCCGAACGCCCACAACCATGCGGACATGCGGTTTATTGCGTGTCACAAAACATACTCGCCTCGTCTCGTGATTGTTGCAATTTGTTCTATTTCGTGATTGATCAATTGATTGATTGATTGATTGACGGACTGTTTTGTTTCATCTCCGTTGTTGTTTACTTGATATCGGCAGTAAATCAATTCAATCCCAGTTGCTATCCGGTCCTGATGCGGGGTGCTTGATCCGGTGATGTCGTTCGAAGCAGTGCCATGCATGTTCCGTCGCTCTGCCGGCGACGGCAATGGAGAGACCGAGTACGTGGGTCTCATCATACGACCCTCCAGCAGCAGCACCCAACCCAACCAGCAACAGGTAGGGAGTTTGTTATTTCCCATTTCATTTTGTTTTTTTCTCTCCTCGCTGTACTTTGTTACTATTGTTTTAATACTCCCGGGGATCACACATCACTTTATCTGTTAGTCTGTATTTATTTCGTTTATTTTTGTCATCTCGCTTGTCTAGAAATCGAGGTTTTAAGATTGAGCTATCCAAAAAGGGGATTGTTTCATGTTGTCTGATCGTATAAGTGCCGGAGTGTTAGTAAATTATGGCAAACGGCGACACGCTTGCGCTTTGATTTCGCTGCGATAAGATAAGAGAGTGAGCAGAATCAGAAATTCGGAAGTAGGCGGTCAAGCGTCAAGCTTTGACGAGCCCTACTAGGATGAGCGTATGAGCCGGTGATATGGTTCCTTCTAGATGACCATCATGTGTTTGAGGTTTTGTGAGTGATTATACGATTGTGTATGAAGTGACACTATCACGTCGAGAGCACTTTATCATATGATGCGATTTCGCAGAAATTATTTGCTCTAAAAAGTACTGAAAAAGCTATTACCGCGCTTTGGTCTATAAGAGCTTGCGAGATCACCTAGACACGAATGAACGACAAATCAGGATGATTTGTCGTTCATTCGTGTCTACCTCGGGATGAAAGTGAGTCAGTTAGAAAACTCGGGATGAAAGTGAATCAGTTAGAAATGAATCAGAATGTCTGGTTTAAAAGTGAAACTAACTGAAACATTGTTAGATTATTACTCCGAATGATAGTTATTGAACTGCCGTTGAAAAATGTCGTACAATAGTCTTCCTGCGACCCCCACAGAGTACTTAGTCTCTTGAATCGGGGGCTACCTTTGCCGTTATTAAAGAAAACTCATTTGCAGTCGGCGCCGACGTCTTCAGTGGCGCCGTCGCTGGTTCGCCACACTCTGCCGCCCGGCGCCAAGCCGCCCCAGCAGCTACAGTACGTCAACACGGCCACCATACAGCTACAGCCCGGCGCCAACGGCGGACCACCCAAGGTAGCGAGCGATTATTGATTGATTGATTGATTGATTGTGTAGGTGTTAATGCCGGCCGGCCGGCTGCCCATGCTGAAATCGATGGCGATGCCGAGCGGCGGAGGTGTGCAGGGACAGTTCAGCCCGCAACAGGTATGGGAGAGGGGAGGGAGAGAGAGAGAGACAAAGAGAGAGAGAGAGAGCGAGGGAAAAGGATAAAGAGAGAGAGAAGTAGAGAGAGAGAGAGAGAGAGAGAGAACGAAAGAAACAGAGAGTTGTCCTCTTCAGACGCGCTGCCTGTCCTCCTCGTCCGCCTCCTCCTTTGTCGACCCGTCTCCCATGTCTCCCATGGCATACGTGCACACCCCACCGAGTCAGCCCTATGTCTACGCCCAGCCAAGCACCAGCGCGTCGCCCAGTGTGCGACACGTGAGTACCCCCCCCCCCTCTCTCTCTCTCTCTCTCTCTCTCTCTCTCTCTCTCTCTCTCTCTCTATCACCTGCCCCTTCAGGACACGACTCCGCGTCGTCGCAGCGGAGGGAGCAGTGGAGGAGGGGGAGGGGCGAGTGGCTCGGGTGTGTGGCCGCACCAACAGAGCGACTCTTCCACCACCCCGGACAGCGGCATACAGAGCGTGCCCGGCTCGCCGCCCGTCCACCATGAACAGGTGGGGGTTTTGAAATACGTTTCTATTTTCCCTTGATTTTATTTTTGGTATGCTCGCCGCCTGTTCACCTTGATCAGGAATCGGAAGTCACGTTTTGATGTGGTCTTATTCGTTTTTGTGGACTCTGCTTGTTTCTGCGGAACAGGAGGAGAGAAGAGAGATAGTAGATGCCGACGCTTTCCAGATCCCCGCTCTGACCGAGTGTTCCTCCTCGGTATGCGAGGGCGAGGACTTTGCGGACATGCCGCGCCTGCTGCCTGCGGAGATGGGAGATGGAGGCACGAGTCCGCAGGTGCGTTTTTTCTCTTGAAATGTCCGGTCTCTTTTTTTGTGCCGTCAGAGTTTTGTCACTTTGTCCGGTACTACAGAAGGTTGTGAGTCATATATACGCAACACTGAATTATCTGGGGGTGATGTATATTCAAATGTATGTGTGTTCATGTAGATCCACGTATGACACTTGCTTCAACAGAACTCCCATTAGAAGCCTTCTCCCGTTCAGATCATAGACTACTCTAGTACTTGTTTTGATAGAACTAGAACAACTATAGAATTGTTTCCAGTCCTGCCCGCAGCTGATAGGCTTGAAACTCTATGTGCTACGTGTTTGGATAGAACTTTCCCCGTTTCAGTCCTGCCCTCAGCTGCGCGCCTCGCTCGACGGGGGCTCCTCTGCGCACGGCAGCGAGTGCGAGACGGCAGCCACCCCGTCCATATCACTCCATCCCAACATGGCCCCGGATGAGATAGCACAACAGCTCATGCTGGCCATGGATCCGGAGAAGGTGAGGAGGGGGAGGGGGAGAGGAATTGGAAATGGTAGAAGGTAGAAGGGCTGAACCGACGCTGCATGGTGTTCTGATGAGAATGAAGATTGATGTGAAAGAGAGAGAGGGGGGGGGGAGGGAGGGAGTGGGCAGAGTGAGAGAGAGAGAGAATGGGCGGGGAGAGGGAGGAAGGAGAGGAAGAGGGGGAGAGAGAGGGAAGAGAAGAGAGAGAGGGTGTCCTGTTCAGGTGAAGCACGTGACGCAGCTGATCAGCAAGGCGGCGCGGAAGAGGAGCAGCAGTCGCGTGGCCGAGAAGCCCAAGAAGAAGAGGAAGGAGGAGGTGAAGGTGAGTTGTGCTTTCCCTGCTCCCTCTCCCTCTCCTTCTCTCCCTCCCTCCCTTCCTCTCTCCTTCTCCCTCCCTCTCTCCCTCCCCCCCCCTCTCTCTCAATCTCCCAACCCTCTCCCCTCCAGGACGACCGTCCGGAGAGTGCCACATCGGAAGAGCCGCGCGGTCAGAGCGAGATCGAGCGCGTCGACAGCCCGGCGCTGCGCACACGGAGTAGAAAGGGAGATCGGATGGTTAGTCGACGACCGAATTACGTGATCATGTATATGACGAAATCAATCAATCAATCGTTTATCCGGAATCGTTATATCTGAATATGACAAACGTGGATCCGGAATCATTATGACGAAGGCGCCACCTGTGAATGTGATTCTGTTTTATTGTTTTACTCCGGTGCAATTCATTTTTGACGACGTCTACCATGTTCGTTATAGAGTCCACACTTTATAGTCTATGTTTTATCATGCGTTTCTGCAGACGCCTTCGATGGCGAGCCCTGTGCCGTCGACGTCGGGCGTCCTTCGATCCGTCACTCCGTCGTCTGTGCTCTCTGAACCATCCACGTCCACGAAGGTGGAGCCGGAGGAGGAAGTAGTGGATGAGAAGCCCTACGTCAGGCCCACGCGTGAGTTAAATTAAAATTTTATGTTTTTCGATCTTTGATGTTTTACTATTCGCATTGTAGCGTGTTGTGTCTCAGCTACCTCTGTCAAATCAATCAATCGTTTATCCGGAATCGTTATATCTGAAATATGAATATGACAACTCTTCTTCTGTTGTACTCTTCTGATTGTACTGTTTCAGCCACGTCAATCGCCGAGTACCGCCGCCTGGCGAGGGAGAAGCTCAACCGGCTGCTCGAGAAAGACGTCGACGCGATGCGAGAGGATGTGAGTCAATCATTTATCAATCAATCAATCATTTATCCAGAATCGCTATATAGAGAGGATGTGAGTGTTTTTCCATCGACTTCTCGGTGATTACATTATTTGAGCGTGTTGCGTTATCGTTTGGATCGTTTGATTTGATTATGTAATTATGTCGTACGCGTTGCAGCTCTCGAACCTGTACCTGGCGCATAAAAAGTCGATGAGGAAAATAACCAACTCGGTGTCCGTCAAGGCGTTCAGTTTCGACAAGAGCAAGGTGGGTCGATTTTTCAAGATAATAATAATATCTTGCGTGGGGAAGAATAGTTCATTATTCACACAGAGAGTAATACAACAAACATGTTGATGTTACCTTGCTTAATAATTCTGTTGTTTTGTTCGACAATTCGACATTGTAGGTCAAACCGTGCTCGTTCAATTTCGATCTGCCGAAGCGGGTCGTCTCCGCCGCCGAGACGCCGCAGCAGCAGCAGAAGAGGAAGCGGGTGGTGGAGAAGGAGAAGGAACAGCCGCAGGAGAAGCGACGGAGCAGCGAGGTGAAGCGGCGGGAGGAGAAGCGGCGGCGGCGCGTGTCGGAGTGCGGCGGTGGGGAGCGGCGAAGGAGCAGCAGTGCGGTGAGCAGCAGCCACAGCCGCCACCACTCGTTCTCCTCGCCGAAGAAGCGGAGGGACGAGGATGTGCCAGAGGAGACGGACGAGATGACGCAGTGTGAGTGGTTCGAAAACTATTTACTTGATCAAATCAAATCAAATATTTATCCAGAATCGCATTTCATGTACATATAGCATGCGAGTTATTTACTTGTTACTTGTTTTTATGATAGAGTGACTTTGAATGAATGTGAGTGGTTATGTAGTGTTGATGAGTGTTACGAGGTTACGACAATTTGACAGTTCTCTCGAAAATGTAGCATGGAAGAGTGTGTGTGGTCAGAGCATCATGCGGCATTATGGGACTTGTTGTTCACTCTCTGATGTGGCCCACTGCGCGCGAATTTACAATGTTTTCTGCCGAAAACATTGTTTTGCTATTGTTGAATTCTGACACTCCTTGATCTGCCACACTGCGCGCGAGTGAGTGCGAGAGTGCGAGAAGACCGAGAAGACACGGCGAGAGGACACTGAGTGCGAGAAGAGAGCTGTAATGTCTTGCAGGCATTCTCATCGACTCTCCGACGGGCGCGCTCGCCTTCGCCCCCTCGTGCTCGTCTTCCTCCACCGGCTGCTGCTGTCGCGCGCTGCGAATGCAGTGCGCTGCTGGTGGAAAGGTGCGGCTCTCTCTCTCTCTCTCTCTCTCTCTCTCTCTCTCTCGCCATGTCTCCTTTCTTGTTGCTCTCTCACTTCACCATTCTCGTGTACCACCTTTGTCCTAGCTCAAGTAGATAGATACATGGTCTGTTCAGGTGTTCAAGCGCGACGCCGTCTCGCAGCTGGTCGTGGCGGGCGCGCGCGGTAAGCGCCTCGTACGCACGCGGAACACGCGCAAGGGCGGCGAGTTCCTGGTGAGGCAATTTCTTTGGTGTGTGTCGTTTGTGCGGTTCCAGTGAGAGACGTGGATATTAACGACCATTGTTTTCCTTTTTTTACTTTTTCTTTTCTTCTATTTCCCTTTGGTGTATGTTGAATGTGCGGTTTCAGTGAGAGACGTGGATATTAAGGAACAATGATAACTTGATTTTCATTTTCAGTGCGAGTTTGTCGGTGACGTGGTGTCGGGCGAGGAGATGGCTGGTAGGATGGAGCGCTACGACAAACAGGACGGGGTGGTGAGTGGAATGAGAGTATTGATTTCTTGATTACTTGCAATGTGTACCTGTACGGGTCAGTCGCCGTTGGATTGATCTTGGGCGCAGTTATCTATCTGATCGTTTTGCATAATGTGAATGTGTTCAGACGCCTCGCGCGCTCTGCCTCTCGCCGACCGCGTGGGTGGACGCGACGCGGCGCGGCAGCATCGCCCGCCACATCCGCCACTCGTGCCAGCCGAATGCAGAGCTGCAAGTGTGGTGAGTGGTTCGAATTGAGAAAGGTACAGGTCTCCCCCCGATTCAAGAGATTCACTCTGCGGAGGGGGTTGAAGGAGGTCTATGGCATCACACAGTTTTGAATACCTTGGAAATCGCGTAGTCCAAGTGTTGATCATGTTATTCTCCTACTTCACCATTCTTGTCTTGCCGTACTAGATCGCCATGTGCATACCTCTGTCCTAGCTCACTGTCTCTGTTCATCTATTCTCTGTGTCGTTGAGTCGTTGCTCTCTCGACCATGATAGCCATGGTAGTTCCCCCCCCCCTCTCTCTCTCTCTCTCTCTCTCTCTCTCTCTCTCTCTCTCTCTCTCTCTCTCTGTGGTTTGATATTGTGTGTCTCTAGGTGCGTGTCGGGTCGCCTGCGTCTCGGAGTGTTCGCCCGGGGCGACATCTCCTCCTCCTCCGAGGTCTGTGTGGACATGGATGGGTGGCTGTGGAGCGGCAGGAGGTTGGTTGCATTTTGATTATGTTATTATGGATTGTGTTTGTGGAAAATGGAGAAGGTTGGTCACTGTTTACTACATTTTGAAGTGGAGTGGCAGGAGGTGCGTTTGTTTGTTTCAACAAGTACAACAAGTTCAACAAGTACACGTTTGTTATTAAGTACACATTTTTAACATGAATTAATCTTAAAATGGAGGCGACATGAGTGAGTCACTGTTCACTTTATTTATTTATTTATTACTGCCGGAATCAACAATGTGACAAATATACAATGACTGTACAGATGAAATCAATGTGCCGGTAAATTCATCATCCAAGTATCATAATCCATATTCACCGCTCGCATCCATTTCGCTTTCAACCTTCCGTTGTCCGGCATCGCGTCCCTGAACTCGTCTTGCCATCGCTTGTACGGCCTTCCTTGTCTCCTCTCTTTGTCTGGTGGGCCTCTCCACTCCATCATTCTTTTTCCCCACTTGTCCGTACGCACCATCTTCCATGCGTATTTCCATTTTCGCTTTGCTGCTTCTTCTACGATTTCCTTGAGCCTCGTCCTCCTACGCAGCTCCTCGTTCCGGATGCGGTGGTTGAGTGTTATTCAGCACATTATTCTCTCCATCTTCCGCTGTGCCACTGATAGCTTGTCCTCGTCGGTCTTCAGTAGGTTCCATGACTCCGATCCGTACAAGAAAAGCGGCAGCACATGTGTGTGATAGACCGCTCTTTTCATTCGCATTGGCATGTTTCTGTTTCGCATCATTTGTCGATTCTGTTCGAAGGCGCCCCAAGCCGCCGAAATTCTTTTGTCGATCTCCGGCGATACAGCCTCCTCGAAAGACAGCCGTCGTCCCAGATACTTGAAGTTGTCGACCCGCTGCAGCTCTTTCCTCTCGAACTTGATCTTTCTCCTTTCCATGTTGCTCATCCACACCGTTTTCTCCGTGTTGATCAACAGCCCCGTCTCCTTGCTCGCATCGGCGAGTTCTTGTAACATCTTCTCCGCGGTCTGAGCACTTCGGGCGAACAGCACTACATCATCGGCATATCGAATATTGTTCACTTGGAACGGGAAAAAGGGGAGGCACTCACAGTTTACTCTTGACACTTTGGAAAAGGAGAGGAGGTCGTTGTTATTTCATAAACTGAATGTATGTTGTAGGTGCGATCCGGACTGTCCGCAGACCAAGTGCCGGAAGCGGGTGCACGAGGCGAGGCTGGCGGTGAGTGGTGGGAGGGGAAGGGAGGGAGAGAGAGAGAGAGAGAGAGAGAGAGAGAGAGAGATAGCAACTGTCACTGTTCAGCGTGTCGCCGCGTCTCCCCCCTTCTCCCGTCCGGATAGGGATGCTATGGCCGCGTCGCGCCGTCTTCTACCCAGGAATGTCCGCGACGCGATGCGAGCAGCCGTCCAGAATAGACTGGGTGAGTGGTGTTAAGATGAATTTATCACGAAATCTTTCTGAGTTGTATTGTATATACATTAAACGTATTTATTGTGGAACAGAACAGAAAAGAGAATATTGACGACGATCTTTTCCAGCCACCCCGTTTCCGTCGTCTCCCCTGCCCGCCAACCCATCCCTCCTCTCGTGCTATCGCGTGGTGTGGGAGGGCCTGGAGAGACTAGCAAGGGCGGTGGATGGATCATTGAGACCGCAGTGGAAGAGGGGGTGGAGCGAGTGCAAGAGGTGGGGGGGGGGAAAGAGAGAGAGAGAGAGAGAGAGAGAGAGAGAGAGGGGGAAAAAGTAAGCTTCCTCTGCAGGGCATACGGCGAGGGCGACGGCACGGCTTTCGGCGAGGCGCTGCAGAGATGGGTGGACGACATCAACGAGCCGGTGGTGGATGTGGCGTATGGGTGAGTGGGTGGAGGGGAGGAGGGTATGAGGAATAGGAGAGGAGAAGGGTGAGGAGAAGATAGATAAATAGAAGGAGAAGGAAAACGCATCGAATCTTGCCGTTTCAGCCAGCTGCGCGCCAAGTACCTGGAGACGAAGACGAAGAAGCAGGAGAGGGACAGGGTGTTGAACATCGAGACCGACCTCGCGTACCTCGACAGCAAGCACGCAGTGAGTGTGAGACTTGGGAAATGTGCTCGTGGTGTACATATTACGAGTTGTGATGGTAGAAGACGCGAGAGAGTGGGGGGAGAGACTTGAATAATAGCTTTGGAGTTGCTATCGGGTGGTTGGAAAATGACTTGAGAGAGAGAGAGAGGGAGAGAGAGAGAGAGAGATGAACATGCATCGGTTTCAGGTGGGCAGCTACTCTCCCGACGGCGGCGGTGTGTGGCGCGCCGGCGCGGCGGAGGGAGATGACGACGCGGTGGGTGGTCGTCTCATTTTATCATGTATCTGCGTTTTCATGTATGTTCCCATCACACATTTCTCTGGCGACACGTGTGAGAACTGAGACGTTGAGTGTCTATTCTGGCTTTTCTCTCTGCTCTGACGAAGTGTGGTAGACTTGTATCGCTCCGATTGAAGAAAGCGGTTTCGATTTTTCTTCATTCTATTCGAAAGTGGAATCCTGTGAGAACTGAGGCGTTGAGTGTGTTGCGTTCTTCTCTGACGACAGTTGTATTAGACCTGCATCCACTTCAGGTGCGCTGCGTGTGCGGCACGACCGATGACGACGGCGAGATGGTGCAGTGCGACGCGTGTCAGTACTGGCTCCACAGCGAGTGCTTGAAGGACTTTGACGGCGGAGACAACGTGGGTGGTCTACTACCTCACAGAATATTTATCTCGAAGGGTTCCGTGCTGACCATTACTGTTATCCATTCGACCCGCTTTGTCTTGTGTGAGAGTGGTGGGAGCACACTCATATGTAAAACGATGGTTGTCCTATTGAAGTCTCTGTAGGGAACCTTTCCTCAATGGTTTCTCTCTCAGGGCTACTCGTGTTCGTTCTGCGCGTCTCCCGACCCGAGACTGGAGGAGTGCGGCCCGTGCTGCGATGTTGAGCTGAAACAGCCGCCCGAGTACAACAACAAGCACTTCACCTACTACAAGGTGCGTCAACTATCCATGTTGCGAAATCCAAGCGATTGCGAAATTCACGCTGATTCATTGCAGGCGCTGATGACTCACTCGGGCGTGCAGGTGCGGCTCAACGAGACGGTGTACGTGCAGAAGGTGACCGGCGAGGAGGTGGGTGTGAACAAAACCTGGGAGATTTTTTGGACAGAATCATGTCGTCTGTCGCACCTTACGGGCGGGGTTCAAAACCACAACAAAGTTGCGATTGCGATTTATCAAGAAGTAAACATTCGTATTGCAGCACAAAAAACTGCTGAAGAAGGCGCAGGACGGGAGCGAGCCGCCGTGGAAGGAGAAGGGAAGGAGGGGCGAGAGGGAGGAGAGCTCGCGGAGAGACCTGCGCACGATGAGGGTGGAGAGACTGTTCGAGACCAAGGCAGGACATAGGTGGGTGGGGAGAGAGAGGGGAGGAAGATATTAGGAAGTAGACAGAAAGAGGATGGGATTCGTTCAGGTTCCTGTTCGGATTCTACTACGCCCGTCCGCACGAGACGTACTGCGATCCCAACCGGCTGTTCAACAGGCAGGAGGTGAGTCGAGATCAGGATTCAAGGCGTTTCCGGTGGCAGGATATATGATGTGTGTTTAGCTGTTCGCGACTCCGCTGTACGACACGCTGCCACTGGACTCGGTCGCCGGTCGGTGCGTCGTGTTGGACTCGACGGTGTGGACCATCGGAAGGACGCTCGTACCCAAGTACAAGGTGGGAGAGAGAGAGAGAGAGAGAGAGAGAAAGAAAGAGAATGATGGAATTGGTTGCAGGAGGAGGACGTGTTTGTGTGCGACTACCAGATCGACAAGCACCAGCGCAGCTTTGAGCGCATCCCGGCCAAGAATCGCTACCACACCAGCACCCATCACAGAGTGTTCCAGCGTTTCGGCAAGCCTAAGCAGCTCACCAGAGACTTCACTGTGAGTTATTCGTGTTCTCTTCAGCGATCTGTCGCTTCGAAACTCTCTTCGATACTGACTTCGAAACGCTTTCAAAACACGACCAAATAGCGTGTACCGAAGGCGTTTTGAAGGGGCTGTTTCGAAGAGACTGATCACACCTTTAGCGATAAGTCTCTTCAAACTACTTCTAAATGATCTTGCTAGTCTTGGGATTTTGTTTTGCACATTCTAAGAGTTATTATTGCTATTCAGCCGTTCATTCTCGAGGGTCATCGCGCGTCGTCTTCGCATATCAAAGACGAGGCCGGAGACAGGTTTAGGAAAATGGTGAGACGACTGCTTTATCGCTATTTCAATAACCAACTCGTCTTTCAGTCGGAGCGCCGCGTGTCGTCAGTGCTGGATCGCTTGCGTGCGGCGGCGCGGCTCCACTGATCTACCAATGCATTCTCTGATCTACCCCGCTCGTTTTTCAGCGAGTATCATCACAGTATTCCACGGCTGAACCGGTTTCACATATTGTTGTATTTGTATATGCAAATTTGCCTTTGGATCATGCCATTTCTCATTCGCTATAATCGTGTACATATTTCTCGTGTGTTTTCCTTTTATCGTTTTGTTTTGGATATCTCGTATCGACTGGAAGTATCTCTATATTTTCCATACCGACAACCACTACTCATCACTCGTTCGCATAGCGCGCTGGCCTTAGCACATAGATTTTATTCGTTTGAAGTTGTTGATTGTATAAAATATTATAATGAAATTGTATCATTTTGTGATATAGTGAACAGTATTGAACGCACAAAAAAGAACGTGAATAGAACAGAAAAAAGGAGAAAAGGGAATACCTTCGATCGCGTACTTTCATGTCGATGACGTCATATTTCTCGCGGAGCGGTTGCGTCGCGGTTAGGCGCGAAACTGTGCATTGAAAACATAGGCTATCGATTTCTTTTAGTCGCTGCGGCAGGTTTATCTTGTTATAAGCAGTTATTGATTTCCGTTTACGAAATACGAAGGGCGTGGTTAGAACTCGTGCTTACTTTCGTGTCATGTATGTTTCTTCGTGTTTCGATGCGCTGTGCTGTATTGTTTCGAAAATCTGTTTTATTTGAATCTTGTTTTTCTTAGCGGACGTTTTCTTTCCCGCATTGTTCTCATTACTTCATCGTTGCCCAATGCTTCTACTCTTTTTATGTCACACACAACCAGCGAAATATCGATTGAGTTGTCTTGGCGCGCGCTGCGCTGCAGGTGTGCCTGAGGGCTAGGCAAAGAGAGAGCGGGATTTCATTTTCCCGCCAAATCACTCGATCCTGTGCAACTCTGTTACCTACGCCTCATTCGTGCATAATCGTTTCCGAAACAGTTTCTTTCTCTCTGTGTAGTTATTGTATATCTTTCAATGTATGTGCTTTCAGAACCGATTCACAATGGGCGACAACGCTGATGCCGGAGGAGACAAGGAGTACATCAAGCTCAAGGTCGTCGGACAGGTGAGTAATGCTTTTGAACATGTTATATTATCTAGCAAATCATTATGTTGTGGAGGCAGTTCAGTTTGTAAACATGTCTATTCAATCTATTTGATTCCAGGATTCGAACGAGGTGCACTTCCGCGTCAAGTTCGGCACGAGTATGGCCAAGCTGAAGAAGTCGTACGCGGACCGGACGGGTGTATCCGTGTCTACACTCCGGTTCCTGTTCGACGGACGCCGCATCAACGACGAGGACACTCCGAAGACCCTCGAGATGGAGGAGGACGACGTCATCGAGGTCTACCAGGAGCAGCTCGGCGGACACTGATTCACTCACACAACTCTTTTGTTTTATTTGTTGTCTGTACGTTTACACCCGGTCGTATTTATTACTATGTGTGTGTACCTGCATTCTTGTTCCGTTATGACGATAAACTGCGACGAACCACATTCGCTATCGACGACGTATGTGTTGTTTGAGGGTGCAGTTATATGCAATCCCGGGTCGTATTTGGAAAAGAGAGAAGTGAACCAGTACTTCTAATAGGGTCTATTAGCGCTGTGCCATTAGTGAGCGAAAAAAAAAACGTTGATTTTGTAGTCTTCCACCGATGAGCCAGTAGACGATGGTTAGTGCGCGGTCTGAGGAGACGGAGGAGGGCGAGTGGGCGGGGCTGTCGAGTGAGGACGCGTTCGCCGCCATAGTCAACGACATCGAGGAGTGCACACGCGACTTCCGACTCCATCTCAAACAACTGGGGTGAGGCGAGAAGCGAGTGACGAACTGGCATAACGGATAAAGAGATGTAACGATTCTGGTGTTGATCGAGTCATCACCTTGTTCAGCCCTTCGGATACGCACGATGCGCGCAGCAGCTGGTGTCTGTGTCCGCGCCTGCTTCTGTTCCTCTCCGTTGTCGGGCTGGCTATGCTGATCGGAGCCGTTGACATGTGAGTCGAGGGCAGAAGCACGGGGATTTGGCGCCGCGTACTTGTTCACCTCCCTCTGATTGCAGTGACAACCACGTCTCCCTTCCCTGTCTTCTCTCGGCGTGCGTGGTGCTTCTCACTGCCGCCGCCAATGTGAGTGTGCAAGTTGACTATCGATTGATTCTCCTGGTTCTAGTTTCTTCTCCGTGAGTGGTGCTCGCTGCGGTGGCGGAAGCGCCGGCTGCGACGCGTCGAGAAGCTAGTGGCGCGGCTCAAGCAGGTATTGTTCAACTTGAACCCGAAGTGGTTGTCAGATTGACGTTATACAGTAAGCTCACGTAGGTACTGCTCTGTTAAAAGATGCAGTGCGTTATCAAATCACTTATCCGTACTCGTTATCAGCTCGACGCGTCCAAGCTCACCTACGACAATCGGCTGGAGCCGGTGAGCGAGGAGATGAGTGTGCAGCGGGGAATGAGGGACGGGCGGGTGTGCAACGTGCCGCGACTGCTGCTGGCGAGAGGTGCGGGGGTGGGGAACATGCTACTGTATACACGGGTATGCCATTGTGCGGGGTCCTTATAGGAAATATGCTACTGTAGTGGTAAGTAACTGTGCTGTTTCCCAACTGCTGCTCTCTAGGTTTATGTCATTGTGTGGATTCTATTCCTGATGATATAGTGAATTGTTTGCCACGATTCCTTCTACGTAGCAACCTAGCTGACTAGTGTCTGATGGATTGATCGATCTAACCACTCTATCAGGCGACGTGATCCTGCTCCGTCCCGGTCAGTCGGTTCCGTGCGCGTGCGTGGATGCCAGTGGCAGGCAGTTCATGCGGGGCGAGCGGCCCAAGAGGTTCGAGCTGGTGTTCCAATTCAATTCAATTCAATTTATCGCATATATGGGTGATTAAAATGTGCGAGTTGCAGAAAGACGTTACTGTGATAATACGATTACAGTGATAATACGAATTTCCCTATACGCTCACGGTCTATTTGCTTTCACGTTCTTTCAAAATCGAAAAAGTCTATGGAAATATATAAAGGACAATGTAATTCATATGAGAAAACGGCTAAAGAGGTTCGAGTGGGTATTCCCTATGCGCTCACGTGCATTCTCAGGAAAGCATTGTCGACGGTCACTTTAGCCTAAAGTGACGGTATGTTGACCGTGATTTGCTTTGTTATGTATACTTGGACGATGGACACAATGTGACTGTGTGAGGGGCGGTGTAGTTCACACACGAGAGGTGGTCGATTCTGTCCTATTCACATGTCGAATGTTGCTGATCTCACCGTATCTGATTGCAGAGAGGTGGAGGTGGAGGAGAACGGCGGTGTGCGGCCGATGCGAGAGTGGCGGGTGCGTGATACCATTTTTTGTATTCAAGAGAATACTGTAACGTCGTTGGAAAATCGTTGGGCTATGGTGTAGTGCCATAGTGCCATAGTACTCCTTTGACCCCCTCCGCAGAGTGAATCTCTTGAATCGAGAGGATGCCTTGTAATGATGAATAGAACAAGAGATCCGTTTATTGATTTATCGATTGATTAATCCAGGTGGTGGTGCTGGAGTCTCCGATGCGCGGGCACATGCAGCGCGTTCTAGCGGGGGATGACTCGACGGTGGCGCTGCATTCGCAGATCAACTCGGTGCTGCACAGATACGCCGAGCAGTGAGTTGGGAAGTAGAAGGTATCGCGTACCGTGTACTGTGGGATAGAGTGAATCAAATCAAATCATTCATCCGGACTCGCATCATATGATGAAGTGTTTAGCTTTCAAGGTAATAGCGCCGGGGGATAGAGTGAGAGAACATGAAATGTGTTGTGGTTGTCTCAGATACAAGTGGAATGCATCTATCACAGTGGGTCAGTGGGATAGGGTGAGAGATCACACGTACCAACCTCAGTAAGGTTACGTGGAAGATTCTGTAGACGGTGTCAGTGAGTCAGTGAGTCGACCCACTAGTCGAGTGAGAGTGAGAGAACGTGGAATGATGTGTAGAGGCTGTCCACGGGGCTTTGGCTTGAAATACGCGAACAGTAAGAGGGAGCCATAGAGCAAAAGAGATTGTGTTTTGTAATATATAAATGATCCGTATCCGTTCCAGTCTGTTCATTCCACTTATTCTCGCCGTCGCGATTGTGCTCACCTTTGTGCGCTTCTACTATGCCGGGCCGGACACGCTGTTCGGAACGAGGTAGTGGACCTCTCCCTCCCTTTCCCCCTCTCCCTTTCCCTCTCCTCTCCCTCTCCCTATCCCTCTCCCTCTCCCTCTCCCTCTCCTTCTCCCTCTCCCTCTCCCTCTCCCTCTCCCTCTCCCTCTCCCTCTCCCTCTCCCTCTCCCTCTCCCTCTCCCTCTCCCTCTCCCTCTCTCTCTCCCTCTCCCTCTCTCCACCTCTTCTGTCCAGGTTCATCTTCGCCGTGCCGGCACTGATCTGCCTTCCCGCCCTCTGCCCCGCCCTCCCCCTCGCCTACTTTGCCATCAAAGTGTGGTGGGTCGTTTTGGGTTTTTTTCTCAAGCCGCTTGCAAGATGGTCTAAAAAAAATAGTTTTTTTGACTATTTTGCAAGCGACTTCAGTTTTCTCACTCAGGTATACGTTTGATTGTGCCTTTTGGTACGATCTTCATCATCACGTAGGTATGTCTTGAGATTATTGGAGACGCACCGGATGCGGAGCAGTTAAAGAAAAAGTGTGGAGCAGTTATGTAATGTAATGTTTATCGTAATCGACAAGAATGGGCATTACCGATGTAGACGCGACATGGTATGAGGTGAATAGTTGAGTCTGAGTTGGAGAAGATGCATTGCAGGAACAACGCCACTGTGGTGGTTCATCATTACGTCAAGATAATATGATTATCGTCTGGGTTAAAGGTACAGTGGCGCATAATTTTAACCTCCAGGGCGATAGTTGACACATTGAAATGTAAGATATACAAAAATTGAACGATACAAGTCCGTTACCGCGTTACCCAGTCAATTACCCAAGCGTGTTGGGTAATTTATTGTTCAAATGGGGAAAGTGGCGCGAACCGCAAAAAAAGAGGCGCGAAAACGCGCCATGTGATATTGCGATGCACACATTTGATCGATCGATAGTTCATCCACTTCCTCACGCTTCTGTCACCCTCTCGGGTAACAGAGCGGTCTCTGTGCGCTCTGACCCAAGGAGTGGTGTGGCGTAGTGGATAAGAAAGTGGGCTACCACTCTCGCGGTCGCCAGTTCGATTCCTGTTTGCAACTTTGTCTGAAACATACAAGGTGAAGACCTTCACGATCTGACATCCATATGTGAAAGCAACGCGCAAATTTCAAAATTTCTGTTACCCAAGGCATCCACTAAACGCCCCTGTTCCTTTAATTCCACCAATCAATGCTTTGCATGGAATTAACAGGGGGACGGAATCATGGAATCACAGATCAAAGATGGAGGGGACGGACGTTGGAGCTGTTCGATGTGCTCATTTTGCAGGAACAACGCCACCGTGGTGGTGCACTGCGACGGCGGCCTGGTCGAGCCGGCGTGGACCACAGTGGCCAGGACGTTTGTGAAGATGATCAGGGGTGAGGAGGGTGTGGAAAGAGACGAAAAGTTAAGGGACATGCGATTCTGAGATCTTTCTAAGGACCAGAATTAGTTGATTCTGACCTCTACGATCTACGTGGTTCACATTCGTCGACATGATCAGGGGTGAGGGAAGGTGTGGAAGGACAGAAAACATGATCACACGATTCGAAACTGTCTAACAATCTCATCACTGTTGATGTGTCTGCATCGGACAGTGTATAGGGGAAGATGGGAAGATGTAGACGGAAGTCGAGGGTGCACGGCCCTTGTGACATCTTTCTGAAGGTCTGCCAGCATTAGTTGAGTACCTCTACTTGATTTAGAGGAGGGTGACCAGCGGTAGTACACACTGCGTATGGAAGATCGTTTCAGAAGAGGGTTTTTTTTCAATCGTTTCAGAAGAGGGCGACGTGGCGGGGCGTGACCTGGTGGCGTATCTCGGCGCGGTGACGGGAGTGAGTGCGGTGGACAAGAAGGGACTGCTCGCACCCGTCAGCCCCGCTATCGACAAGATGTTCTTCTTCGACGATAGGGAGGAGGGTGGGTGGAGAGAGAGAGAGGGAGGAAGAGAGATTAAGATGTAGTCAGTATCTTCGAAACACTCCCGAATACCTTCTAAACACTTTGGAATTGCCTTGCGAATTGCCCTCAGAATACTCCCGAATTGTCTTTGGAATACTCCCGAACATTTCGGAATGCCTTGCTATCTCTTCGAAACACTCTAGAATGGGTTCCGAAGAGACTGACCGCATCTTCACAGACGAGGGGACACATCGCTTGGCTGCCGAGATTCTCGATCTGAGCAGCGAACTGATGGGCGACGGGAGTTGGCACGTGGATTTTGATGACCCGACATGGTATGAAGTGGATCTCTCTCTCTCTTTTTCTCTCTCTCTCTTTCTCTTTCTCCCCCCCCCCCTCCCTCTCTCCTTCCATCCTCTCTCTCTCTCTCTCTCTCTCTCTCTCTCTCTCTCGCTCGCTCGCGTGTTCCCTCTTTCTCTCCCTCTCCCCCGCTTCCTCCTCTCATACTGGATCTTTCAGGCGTCGCTTCGAGTCGAATCTTCTCCCGATTGCACAGAACATTATGCTCAACTCGTGTCGCTTCAACAAGGTAGGGATTGGGTACGGTATGGAATAGGAATATCGATTTATCGATTGTCTCCCAGGACTACCACCGTCTACTCGACCACACGACCAGTGTGAGCGAGGTGGTGCCGCGGACGATAGCCGCCGCCAATAGACGATGCGCCTGCCAGCTCCCGCCACTCATCGGGTAGGCGGGGCGCGAAGGGGCGGGGCTTCAAACATCACCCTACCGTACATTCAATCATCATCTTTAATCGACCGTTCACTCATATAAAGTCTAAGTGAACAGAAGAGAAGAGGCGGAGTGTGAATGGGCGGAATATAGAGGACATGCTGAATTGCAGGTTCGACCCGCGTGCGCTGGATCAGTTCTCTTGTGAATCGGCATTCACGATCGGCGCGTACAAGAGAGAGCCCGGCGATGCGCCCATGCCTGGGTGAGTACTCGATAAATTCTATGTATTGTACGCGCGCCAGCTATGTATGTAACACGTACACCCCGTCGTACAATACCTCGCGAAGCCATGTTCTGTACATTAGGATGTACACGTAGCGTACATTCGGTAAGCGTGTACATGTTGCATACATTTTTGAACAGCTTCCCTCTCCGAAATTCGCTTGAGACTTTGAAATCAAGTGGATATTTCACAAATAACGTAAAACGTATGAACAAAAAGTTGTGTGTAAATGTTTTTACACGTGTGCATGTGCGTGTAGAGTACATTTCTGACACTCATGAGGGAGCACAGAAAGGGTAACTGAGACGACATAGTTGACTGTCGCGCTCCCTCTTATAAAAGCTGCCGAAGAGCAACTCAACGCGGGTTTACGTCACCTCCTTTTGGACCGGATATCACATCGGCACTCTGTGCATGTATCGTACAGTTCACGCTGTTGCCAACATGTACAGACTCATCAAATGTTCCGAAGAAGTACACGACTAGGTTGTACGTGTAGCGCACATTTCACGTTTTCTGTTCATGTAGGCTACACAGAATTTTCCGAGTAGGAAGAGAGAGGGGGAGGGGAGGGGAGAGAGAGAGAGAGAGAGAGAGAGAGAGAGAGAGAGAGATCCATTGCAGCCTGACCAAGCACCGCACCCCGCTGGAGACGGCGTTTTGCTCGGTACACGGCGACGCGCGCTCTCTCCACCAACACGTCGCGTGTCAGGGCACGGCCGGCATCGTCCTGGAGGTGGGCGGTACCAAAAGGGGCGGGGCTAGTAGATCTGTTTAGGCGTGCACGCACGTGTGGGACGGCGGCAGTGTGCGGCCGCTGACGCGAGTCGCGCGGAAGGCCGCAGCCGATTTCTACCAGCGACACTCCATGACCGGGTCAGTTGGTCACTCTTTCGCTTGATTTCACCTCACTAAAAGTAACACCAGAAATCGGTGTCCGGGGTCCTAACCTATCAATTTGGGGGGAGTGTGGCTCTAACAACGCTCCTCGTCAGCAGAACTGATGCCTCTCTGGTTGACTATGAGACTATCGCTCACCTACCTTACCTGCATATCCAGCTACTGCCTGGCGGTGTCATACCGTCCAGTTGGTGCGACCCTCTCCCCGCACCTGGCCGATCGCTACGTGGAGGTGCCGCTGACGAGGGGCGGGGCGAGAGGGGGCGGAGCGAGCGGCACCGCCGCCACCACCCTGCCGCGATCGCACTCGATAGACGATGTCAACGACGGGGAGAAGTTTTTCAAGGTGGTTAGTCGTAATAGGTGGATAGGAACGAAGAATGCTGTTCAGACTACACTGGTCGATTCGGCAGATGGAGTGATGGACGAATACCTGAGCGGACACGTGCTCTGTGGCATGATTGCTATGCAGTACCAGGTATGTTTCTCTCTCTCCCTCTCTCCCTTCTCTCCCCCCCCTCTCTCCCCTCTCTCCTCCTCTCTCATCCCTCTCTCCCTGCAGGCGCACCCGGACCTTGTCCAGCTGGCCGACTCTCTGGAGCAGGCGTGTATCCGCTTTGTCTACTTCAGCCGCGAGAACGAGCTGCGCAGTCGGTGCGTGATAGAAACAATAGAAACAACACAACAATGAAAGAACTACAGTGGGCGGGCAAATCGGTTGCCGCTATGAGAGAGCGCAAGAGTGAACAGAGTGCGAGGCGGCGGAAATCGATAGACATGCGAGGGCACGCGATCAGATTCAAATTCGAAGTTTCGCGCGCGCGGAATTTTTAAATGCGGGATGGACGCGCGGAATTTTTAAATGCGGGATGGACGCGCGGAATGTGGCGGAACTGAATATTCCCTGGGCTGTACGCAACGAATAGTCCAGTTCAAGTTGGTCAATAATTACGGATGACAGTGAACAATACGAATTTTTCATCGACACAATGAGTTTTGTGGAGTGTGCAAGTGCGCTTATGAGCAGTATTCTGCATTGGAAAGGTTCTTGCAATGATGATTTTCTTTCTGCTTTTGCTCCTTGATCACGTCTTTTTCTAGGAGAGGTAGGTTATCAATGCCGTTTCACGTCGTTCTTTGCAGTATCTTCGCGGAGAAGCTGGGTCTTGAGGCGGGCTGGAACTGCCACGTCTCGCTGGCGGCGGAAGAGACCGAGGAGGGCCGCCTCAGCCACGCCTTCACCGCCACAAACACAGGTGGCGTGTAGGGGACAAACAAAGGTGGTGTGCACATGATGGAAAGTAGCCACCAGTGCGCATTCTCTTTTCAATGGTCAGAGACGCGCACAGAGTACTAGAAACGAGAGAGCGCGCAGGTCCCGTATTCGCGTATTCGCGCGCTGCGGTGGCTTGGCAAGGGCGAACTCACGGCTGCACTTTTAGTGCGCGGCGGTGCGTGGACGCCGCTGCTGGGCGGAGCGAAAAAGGCGTGGGAGCGGTGGAAGTGAGTTTTCGGGAATAGAAGAAAAAATTTGTGTACATCTGCAGATCGCACTCGGATGTGTTTGTGTGCGACGCGGAACAATTGGTGAGAGCGTCGCCGGCGAGTGGAGAGCAGAGGAGAATGAGCAGGTGGGAGGGAGGGGGAGAGAGATAGAGAGAAAGAGAGAGAGGGAGAGAGAGATAGAGAGAGAGGGGGGGATGTTGCAGGACATCATCTCACTCCGGCCCGAAGGTGGGCGCCATGCCCAACAAAGCCCGTCTGCCAACGGGCGTGGCGAATGTGCGACCGCATCTGGACGAGGTGAGAGAGCGAGGTAGACGAGATCATTACGACCACTAGCTGTGTTATCCACTATCTGCGACCACTATCACTATCTGCGGTATGCGAACTGGGGATTGGGAGATCCGCGTGTGCTTCTGAGAGGGAGAAGGTAGACGAAACGAGCAGTGATTCTTCCTTTCATTGGTGTGGAGATTGAAGGGAGAGGGAAACGGAGTGTTTTTCCAGGTTGACAACGTGCCCCTCCTCGTCGGTCTGTTTACCGACTGCACCTCTGCCGCCACCGCTGAAATGATCCGCATCATGCAGGTTTCTTATGCAAATTTCATGCATTTCATATCATTTGCATATGCAGATTTATGCAAATTTCACGATTCTATTCAGGAGAATGGCGAAGTAGTTCTGGTGATCGGCTCTTCGCTCAACTTCTACAACGACGAGGTGTTTACGCAGGTGAGTCATTGTCCCGCCCACACTGACTCCGCCCACATCTCGCAGGCGGACGTGTCGCTGTGCGTGGAGCCGCGCAGCTGGTCCGCGTGTCAGTACGCGGCTCTGAACGGCGATGGTCCGTTGGGCGGGGCGCGGGGAGAGGAGCGGCAGGCGGGCGAGAGGCAAACGGCACGGCACATTGCCGCGCAGTGCATGTCGCTGGCTACGGATCTCAGCTTCAACCACAAACAGGTGCGTGCGTGCGGCTTCAGTTTCGATAATTGAACAAGAGCCTGGTAGGTCATAGGTAAGTTAACGAAGACTTTCATTATTCCTGTGATATCAGCTGTGTCTGCTGCCGTCTCACCGTGTGACAGGTTTGGAGTTTGGTTTGGGTTTAGAGAAATGGATTTGGAGAAACAGAGGGTTTGGAGAAATGAAGTAGAGAACGTTGCGCTCATCGGTCATGTGTTTCAGCTATGTCTGCTTCCATCGCTGCTCACCCGCTGTCGCTATCGGCTGCTGGCGGTGCGCACTGCGTTGCTGTTCATGCTGCAGGTGGGGTGAAGGGTTGAACATGACAACTCAATACTAAATCGTTTAACTAGAGAAGTTATTTGTCTTGTGTTTTTCTATTTGTAAACCAATCTCTGTCTTGTGCTTTAATGATACACAAGGTCGTGTTTGAAATGTCACTCTTTTCGCAGGCGAGTGTGGCCGTGTCGTGTGTGCAACTGCTCTCCGCACTGCTTTTCCTACCCATTGCCATGCGACCTATGCAGGTGGGAGAGGGGGGGGGGGGAGACAGCGAGAGAGCGAGAGGGAGGGAGAAGAGAGAGAGAGGGTGAGGGAGAGAGAGAGAGGGCGGAGAGAGGGAGAAAGAGGAAGCGTCTTTCAGATGTGTCTTTTCTGTTTCGTGCACGTTCCCCTCATGTCCGTGTCTCTGGTGGGCGCGTTCGCCCCCCGCGACAATCCCATCCAGATCAGCCCCAAGAACAAGGACGACGTCACCAAGTAAGGGGTCCACTGATTATAGATGACGTCACCGAGTAGGGGGTTCACTGATTATAGAGTACTCTTGCATTATGGTGGGATCGCGTATGAATCGAAAACGGCTAGAGCCGTTGGTCAATTATCCGTTAATCGTTATTTTGAGAGTTGGGCGTTTTGAACTCGTTTCGAAGGAACACTTTGTGCGACTTGATTATTTATACGGTTGCATAATAACCCGCGAGAAAGTAAAATGATGATACAACAAAACATTCACATGCGGAAACCACCGTTTTAAAGCAACAAGGGAAGACATTCGGTTGCTGTTTGAGAGTGTGGTTGCAGGAAGGGCGTGTCAGCTGTGGGCTACTCGTTCCTCGTCCACTTTCTACCGGCCGCTCTATTCACCGTCTTTGTGTTCTACGTGCTGGTGAGAGAGACGGAAGAGGGAGAGAGAGGGAGGTGGGGGGGGGGGGGGGAGAGAGAAAGAGATATTTCAGCTGGTGCAGAATGCGAACGTGGTGTGCGCGTTTTCGGACGTGGTGTGCAGCATCGGCGACCACGTCGGCGAAGCGATGAATGATGTGGGTGTTGGAGTGCGTGAATCCACCAGTCGACTCACGCGTGTCTTGTTCAGAGCGACTTTGTGGTGACGAACCGCCACCTCTCCACGGACCACATACGCCACATTGCCGGCTTCCATGTGAGGAGAGAGAGAGAGAGAGAGAGAGAGAGAGAGAGAGAGGGAGAGAGGGAGAGAGGGAGAGAGAAACAGAAAGAGAGATAGAGATGAGAGAGATAGAGAGAGAGGGAGAGAGAGAGGGGGAGAGAGAGAGGAGAGATAGATAGAGAGAGGGAGACAGGTGTGTGTCAGCTGCTCGTCTACCTGCTGGTCATCTCCGTCTCGTCCGTCCACCCGCTCCACTCTCTTTGGCGGCAGTCTCCTCTGCGCAGCGCGCGCTGGTGCGCCGTTGCGTGTGTCTGTCTCGCCGTCCAGGTAGATCAATCAATCGATCGATTAAGCTGACCAGCTTTCCAACAACACGCGATAGACATGCATTATAGCCTGCATCAAGTCAGAATGATAGTTTTCTTCCTCACTTGTAGTTCGAAACACGGCGCCATAACCGTATGCCTCTCTTGTTTCGTGCGATATTGCCAAAAGCTGACTCTCCGTCTTCCTCTGATCTAGCCCACCTCGCCCAACTTATTGCGAGCATGGAACTATAGAATAATAAATCAATCGATCGATCGACTGACTAGCACGCTTTCCACCAACACGCGATAGACATGCAAACATGCAATCAATGAGTAATGTAATGCATGTTATAATAATAATATGTTTATTCATAGTGCATGTGGGGGGGGTACACAGAGAGAAATACAACATGACGAAAAGAGAGTGTAAGTAGCTCTTGTCGACGTTGACAGACCCCCGTCGACCCGGTACAACTACGCTTTCCAGAGATCAGTATTTAAACGTGATCTATGCGGAAAGACGAATTCTCGCCACTCGATATGGGACAGAGGAGAGTGAGGAAAACGGACCAGGTTATGCCGTTTGCCACCACTTCTCACTAAATGAATAATCCAGCTTCATATTTTAGTTAAGATTACCTAGAACCTGGTTGGATCATTTATACAAAGTAGTGTTGAAATTGTTCCGTTTTTACTATGGAAGTTTATTAAATCATTTAGTTTCTTTCGGAATAGGGGTTTTTCATGAACAGAGACCACGTAACTTGGAAGTGAATTCCAAACATTAACGACTGTGTATGTTAAAAATGATTGTTCTACAGTAGTTTTTGCGTTTGTGAGTAATTTGAGACCATTCGAACGTGTTCTGTATGATCTCGAAGCTGTGCTTGCTACAGTGAAAGGATTATCTGCTTTAATGTGACCATGAATGTAGCTATGCGCTAGTGACAAACTGTTTTTCATTCTCCTCAAAAACAATGTCTCTAGATCAAGAACACGTAATCTATCCACATAGCACATCTTAGGTAAAATTGCCTTTGTAAATTTACGTTGCACTTTTTCAAGATCGTTACAACATGATATGTTCATATGACATAAGACTTCACTACCATACTCAGTGTATGGGTCGTATTTTGTACATATAGAAGTTTTTAAATAGATCTTGAGAATAAGAGAAGGTTTTGGGAACAAGAGTTGATAAAGCGGAAGCTTTTCGCATTTGTTTCGATAAATGACTTGAGGGGTCTAGATCATAGTTCAATTGAATACCTAAGTCTCTGATGTTAGTGACTGATCGTAAAGACTGCCCTTCGCATGTATAGGTTTTCTTCGGATTCTGTTTTCCGAAATGCATACATTCCCCCTTGCATACTAATATTTACTATGGTGTCTGTCTGTCCTTCTTTCCGGAAGGTTATCTTTCTTCAAAATCAGTATTATCACTTCACTTCTTCTAAAAAGTTTCTTCAAAACCCCAGTACGCAAAATTCCAAATATCTCGTCAATAGCGATCTCCTAATCATAGTTATCACCTAATCTCTTAACTATGGAGAAAAATTTCAAAATACTTCAATTAGAACCAATTTCGGAGAGTAGGTGAATCGACCTAGAAAAAGTCGATAGCCGCGATACCAGCTGCCTGTGACCTCATCTTCATGCCCAAATAAGCAAATGTACCCAAAATGCACCCAAAATTCATGATCTTAGATTTCTCTAAAAATTGAACAGAAGAAAGATTACGTATAATAGATTATAGAAACTGGTTTCCTTTTTTGAAAAGTCACCAAATAGGGCGAATATGATCGACTTTTCGTACAGACAAGATAGAGGGTCCAATTTGTAAACTTAAGCTTTTATGGGCAAAAAAGCCCTTCTGTCAAAGTTTCAGATCGATCGGACTTTGTCTTCATACAGTATTAGACATTTTCTGAGCGCGCGTTACTTGCTGGGGTCGCGCCCACCGGATTGCTCGCTACCAGCCGCCAGGTCAACAGATCGATAACGAATAGTTGGCATTTGCAATCACTGACCCATATCCACTCAGTTATCTCTTTTTTGATAGAAATATGTCTAACTATAACAAGAATGAATTGAGTCAGTGGAAAAAGACAAAATTTCTATCTTCAACAAATAACTTTGACAAAACGAAACGTTGAAGGTTGAAAGTTAAGTAAAATGTTTCTAGACGTCAATAGAAAGTGTTTTCTAACAATCAAATCAACCTCAAACTGTTTCAAACTTTTTCACACGTGCGCACAACGTGTTAGGGCGCGCCAGCCGGCTTCTTTTCTCGAAGTCATTGTAGACGTAATATAGAACTGTGTACTGTATATTTTTTCAGTTGAAAGTAAGTTTTGAGTTCATTACCTGTACTCTTGTACATATTCAGCCTGAAATTCCGCTTTTCGATGCAGTACAGTGTCGAGTGGAAGTAAGGTGAGGTTTTTGGCAAGCACAGGCGATCAAATTATATTTTCAGAACGTGAGAGAGTAGACAGTAGGGCAAGAAGACAGTAAATAAGAGATTAGTACTTTCTGTTTAAAAAAGTTTTTACATAACTGTCTCTCAAAAGTCGCAGTGACTACTGCAGATGTGAGAATAGAAGAGTAGACAGAAGGTGTCATAGTACTGTCTCTAGAAAGTTGTTGTCACCGATGCAGAGACGTGAGAATAGACAAGAGACAGAAAGAGAGAGAGAGAGAGAGAGAGAGAGAGGAGGGAGGAGAAGGAGGGAAGAGAGAGAGTAGGCATAACTGTCTCTCGAAAGTCGCAGTGACTGCTGCAGACGTGAGAGTAGAAGAGTAGACAGAAGGTGCCATAGTACTGTCTCTAGAAAATTGTTGTCACCGATGCGGAGACGTGAGAATAGACAAGAGAGAGAAAGATGGGGAAAGAGAGAAGATAGGAGAGAGAAAGAGGAGAGAGAAGGGAGAGTAGTCATAACAGTCTTTCGAAAGTCGCAGTGATAGTGATTACTGCAGATGTGAAAGTAAGAGTGGAAGAGGTGACGAAAGGTGGAAGTAGAAAGAAGAAAACATAGTAATGTCTCTAGAAAGTTTTTGTCACATTGAAAGAAAAAGATGCAGTAGACAAACAAGAGCATATGTAGTATTAGTATTGTCTCTAGAAAGTTGACAGTAGAGTAGACAATAGAGAATATAATACTGTTTCTAGAGAACATAATACTGAGAGAGAAAGAGAAAGAGAGAAAGAGATAGGGAGACAGTGGTAGAGAGAGAAGAGAGAGAGGAGAGATAGGGGAAAGTAGAACTGTGTCGAGGGGAGAGAGAGAGAAAGAGAGAAAGAGAGAGAGAGAGAGAGGGGCGGGGGGGGAGGGAGATAGGATGGAAAGTAGACAGAACAGTGTAGAGGAGAAAGAGATGGGGCGGTGTACATCTGTGAAACATAAAATAGGTGAAAAAAGAAGTAGGAGAGAAGACAAAAAATCAAGCTACATATACAAAATACGAAGAACTTGAACACTTCAACTACAACCCTTGCGTGTATAGTTCTATGCTCGCAATAAGTTGCGCGCGGTGGGGTAGATCAGAGGAAGACGGAGAGTCAGCTCTTGGCAATAGCGCGCAAAACAAGAGAGACAGACGGTTATGGCACCGTATTTCGAACTGCAAGCGAGGTAGATCGAAAACTATCGCTCTGGCGCAGAGTATATTATCTTTTAAAAGGACTTCCGTAAGAGAAGAGTTTGTGTTACTCAACGTAATGCAACAAAAGCTCATGCATTTTATCAATCGAAATAGTGAACAAACCTGCTCTTTCTGCAATAAAAACTAATGCGAGCAAATGTTGTATGTCGGGAAATTGATTTCGGTATCCGTTCGATTATATATAACTTGTTGAACTATTGGAGCAGGTTTGTGTACTATTTCGATTGATAAAATGCATGAGCTTTTGTTGCATTACGTTGAGTAACACAAACTCTTCTCTTACGGAAGTCCTTTTAAAAGATAATAAATGTACTTTTATTGGATTTTATGTAAATCTATCTACATTAACATGAACCACAAAACACTTTTTTTTTAAAGAAATCCAACAGTTCAACCACCTTGTCCAAAATTGTCCAAAATTGTATAAAATTTGCAAAAAAAGAGTTTAGGTAATGCTGATGGGAAAATTTACAATTCCAATGTCATTTCTATGTAAAATCATGTATTACAAAAGGTTTGCCACCAGCCGGAACCGAACACGAGCCATGTGTCTCAACGGGCGCAATCGCTAACCACAACACTACTGTGCGCACGGCAGAGCACGCGATCTAAACGATATCAGTGCAATCCACAGGCAGCGCGGAATGTGCACCTCCTGTCTGCTGGGGGCAGCCGGTGCGCGCCACCCCCCCCCTAGAAAACGTTCCGTACACGGGGGATTGCCTGCCCCTCAGGGGGCGCGCGCGCGTATCTCGCTTCCTACAACAGCTAGCGTTACCAAAATCGAAACTTAACCATTTTCTAACATCCTGATAACATCTATCAGCATCACATTGTTCTCGTAAAGATTCTAAGGAACCTTTCGTTCAATCGCCTTTTGCCGATTCTAGCGCGCCACTAGGGTTAACACAAACCAACCAGCGCTGCCGCGCTGGTTGTAATGTTACTTCGCAAGAGTCATTGGAGAGCAATCAACTATCAAACATGCAAGACGAACTATTCTTTTATTTTCTTTTTCGTATACCTAATGCGTAGGCGCGCGACAGCGCGCCGGAGCGCTAGTCGCACTTGGAAACTGAAAGTGTCATCTGCCTATGTTTGAAGAAATTCGAGATGACATGTAGGGCTAATTCAAGTTTTATTTCGAAACCTGGTGTACCAGAGGAAAGATATAGTTTTAGGTCATCAGCATACATCAGAAAATGACAGTATTTAATAAAATCTCCGATGTCATTTACATACAGCAGGAACAAAAGGGGACCAACCACACTTCCCTGAGGCACACCAGACAGAACCTCTAGCCAATCAGACAGCGAATCATTTATCCGTACTCGTTGCTGTCTACCGATCAAGTAATTTGTTAACCACCGCAAAAGATCACCACCAAACCCGTAGGATTCGCAGATTTGCAACAATCTTCGATGACATACAGTATCAAAAGCTTTTGCTAAATCCAGGTAAATGCTGTCAACGATTCTATTTTTTCCGAGCTCTTTTACTAGATAGGAAACATAATCAACCATTTGCGTAATGGTCGACCGTCCATTAAGAAAACAATGTTGTTGTGGGGATATGAGATTATTTGCCCATAAGTGAATGCGCATTTCAAATACAAGTATCCTCTCAAACACCCTACAGCTCGTACATGTAAGAGATATCGGACGATAATTTGTTACCAATGATGGATTGTCCTTTTTGTGAACCGGAACTACTATGGATTGTTTCCACAGTTGTGGCATATTTCCAGTACTTAGGGTTTCCTTGAATAAGATAGATAGAGGAAGAGCCAAAACGAGTGCCAAAGACTGAAGTACAATACTTGGAATGCCGTCCGGTCCACATGATAATTTTCTTTTGAAACGTTTTAGATATTCATAAACTCTGTCGGGTTCCAAGTCAAAATCGAGCAACTTTGCCCTTGTTCTGTCTGTAACTGAGAATTCGGCATTGTTATCGCGAGTGAAAACATCTGAAAATTGCTTATTGAAAAGTTGCGCTCTTTCAAAATCATCAGAAACTGAACGAGAACCATCCGAAATGTTGGGAATATCGGATTTTTCCGACGTTTTATTTTTGATGTAGTTCCAATAACCCGTTGGTGAAGCAGTTCTGAGAATGTTGCGCTCTCGTTCTATAAAATAGCAACGCACGTCTTTTTTGTATTGTTTCGTAGCATTTTTATAAGCGTCTATATGTCTTGGATCCCGAGTTCGTTTTTGAATATCATACAAGTTCCGAATATGAAGTTTCTTTTTTTGTAACCACTTGGGAAATTTCTTCGCGCTTGAGACTGTTCGTTTTGGGACACGTAAATCTATTGAATTTTGAATGTGTTGGATGAATTTATTGTACCTTTCGTCTATATCAGAACAATTTGAGAGAATTGAAACCCAGTCAACAGCTGCGAGGTCATGACACATTGAGGTATAATCTCCCTTGCGGTAGTCCACAAATACTTGAGAAGAAAGTTGTGTATCGCGTTGTTGCGTTTTCAAATTTAAATCACATTCAATAGATAAATGATCGCTAATTTGAATAGATGGTTTCACGTTAAATATAAGATGTTGAATTGAATTGATTCACTGCCGATATCAAGAATACAACAAGTATCTGTCGGTTGTTGATTCTTGTCGAAATCGGACGTGATGCATGTAACCGTCTGTAATACAACTATCGAGTGTTGCAGACGCTGTTCACCCTGCTCGACTCGTCGCTCCCGCTGTGGCGCCTGCTCTCCGCCCAATCACTCGTCGCCATTCCCATGTGGAGTGTTGTACTGGTGGGTTGACAGAATGTGAAACAGACGACAACCTGCTATATGATGTCAATCACTTGGAACTTCTCAGAGATATGTTCCCTACTTCCAATATGGTAATTTCTTAGATGTGTCTGGGCGAGGCTCGCAAGCTGCAGACGATCAGCATCTTCTCGCGCGACCAGCGCCGCAGCAAGTTCTCCTTCGACACCAAGCTCGGCATGAACTCACCCTATTGAGGGTACTGTAGTCAGATGGGTACTGTAGTGACTGTAGTGACTATTGAGTGTACTGTACTGTAGTGCAGGGTACTGTAGAGATGGTTCAGCACGTTTATATGTAGTATACTGTTATGTTGGTGCGTTTGCTTTACATATGGCTTTGAAATTCACACTACACATTACACATCCCTCATCATTGATCGTAGTGAGAATGACCTCGATTGTACATTTTGAATGTGTCCGTGATGAAAGATGAAACAAATGTTTTTTCAACAATAAACTCTTTCAAGTAACTCGAAGACGATGGTAGTGACGCGATGTAATGACGTTTCCGTGTAGCGCAATGTTTCCCGCGCAAAATTCAATCGATTGTGAAACGCTTTTTTTTATTTTCATTTCACTGTTTTGGTGTAATCGTGTTTTAATATGTACAGTCTTTCAGGATGGCCTATTACACTTCGAGTGACGAGGAGGAAGAGGAGGAGGAGCACGATCTCGGTACGTTCGAGATTGTGTTCGGTATGATTCGGTCATAGGCTGGCCATCGCTCGCCTCGCACATCAACGACTGCCGCGAGTTCCACGTCGATCGGGTGGCAGACGCCGAGTCGGAGACTGTCGAGGTACCTTCTGGCCTCGTATCATACCACATTCATCGCTTGCAGTGTGCGACTTACGATGCGACGATGATCAGCGGACTCGCCGACTTGCAGAGGAAGGGTGAGCAAAGTTATGTATGCATACGCATCTTGCCTAGGCGTTCTGTGCGACGTTGAGCTGGTATCGTCTGTGGATGGGACGCGAGTGTGCGCGCATCGCGCAGTCCTCGTTGTCCACTCCACCTTCTTCTCGCGCCTCTTCACCGGCGGCAACGGAATGATCGAGGAGCGCAGCGGTGGGTGCCTCAATGTAGTGATTTATACGGTTTTAACGAACACGTGGAATACAATAGTGTAAAAAGAAGATGATAACAAAATACAACGAAACGAGCCCGCCAGTCGAACACGCGTATAGGCGAGGTGCGGGTGGAGGTGCGCGACTGTGTGCTCGCCGCACTCGTCGGCTTCTGCTACACGGGTCGGCTGGGGGTGGGCGAGGACACGGCGATCGATCTGCTTCATGCTGCCGACTGGATGGGCATGCACGCGCTGGCGGTCAGTGGGGCAGTATTGAATTGATTTCAATTTGATTTAAAATTTATCCGCAAAAAAGGAAATTCACACAAAAAAATGGAATTGTCAGTGGTAGAATTCCATTTCTTTTCTGTGAATTGATGAACTTCCCATATATATAGAATACAACAACGGAGATGAAACACAAAGGGTTGAGTCTGAAGTGTGAAGAAGAGATGGTGTGCTTGCAAGGGTGCAGCATCAGGCGCATGTGTTGTTTGCAGTCGCTGGTCGCTGGTTGGCTGCTCCGCTCCGTTCATGCCGGTAACGTGTTGCATGTGTGGCTGGCGGCGGCGCGCACCCGCCACCCCCACCTCGTCGCCCGGTGCGCCACCTGCGCATACATCGCAGCCACCGTGAGTGCGAGTCCATCTCGGCTAGACATCAAGTTCCGCAATGCTCTGGAAAGGTGCTATCGTTGATGATCTAGAGTGGTCTGTCGGCTCCTCTGTCCGCGCTGCGCTGTCAGCTGGAGGAGTGCTCGCTCGACCACCTCAAGGAAATGCTCGCCGCCGCCGCCGACCGCGCTCCTTCCGTCAGCCTTCGGTCAAAGGTAGGGCTTCGAACTCGAACACGAGCGCACCCGCTTCCAGACGACTCAGCTGGCGCGTTTGTGGATCGCAGTGGACGAGGAGAGACAGCGGGTGGGCATGATTTATATGATTTTAGGGACGTCGTTAATTCTTTTTTTTGGGACGTTGTTAATCCCCCCGCGTTAGCTTATGTATCTAGAAGCTTAGGCACAACTGTATGCTTCCTATGATTGTGTTGTCATATTCAGATATAACGATTCCGGATAAATGATTGTTTGTTATTTGCAGCACGGCGCGGAGCTGGGCGTGACTGTGGATGAAGCCGTATCGGAGTGCGATGTTGCTGCGATGACCGAGCGCCTCAACAACTGTCCCACGGTTGCGGAGATGACACACATCTGCCAGGTGAGCCACCCGAAAATCAGATCCCCTGGATTTGGAATATGTCATATTAATCATCCCAAATTGTATGCGGCATCGCTCTTCCTGCTGTTGTTGGGTAGAGCGACGAGTATTTTGGTTAAAGTGACAGTTTCGCGTATTTCGGGATACCCTGTAATTTCATATGGGGGATACCCTATAATTTCAAGACAAATTGGAAGGTGTACAAGGACAGTAGGAAAACATTTTGGTCAATTTGAAGAGACTGAATGGAAGAGACACTACTTTACCCTATAGACAGCGGTGCGTCTTCTGACCGAGGAAGATGCGCGATGCGGGGCGATGGACTGGGGGGAAGACCGCACACGGCCAGTCATCAAGGCGATGCAGAAGGAGCGCTTGCCCTACGCGCTCATTGTCATCATCCGACTGCAGGTACAGTTGTCGACCATAATTCCATAATACGCATATACGATAGTTTTTTGTGCCGCAAACAGCTTACAGCTCGATAAAGTCTCTCAAATTCTCCAGGAGCACAATTTGCGCGCAAGTACGTTGTATACGCTATGGCACACATTTTATGAGATCTTCAGCAGTCTATTTGCAAGAGCATCGACCACTGATCGATTCAGTACATTCAAAAAGGGGCTGCTTGCGCGTGAATGGTGCGGAGATTTTTCAACTAGAGAAATGGCGGGAACTTTAGCGGTTTGTAGGATCAAGTATGTAATAATTCCAGGCGACAGGCGTGACGGCGGCGGCAGTGCGCGCTCTCGCCAAGATGGTCGAGATGGGAAACGGCAACCTCGCCGAAGAACTCGTGTGTTCCCGCACAGCTTTTCGAATCGTCTCTTTTCACAGTGCACGTACGACGGCGGCTGGTACGTGCCGCACCTAGCCGAGCTGATCGGGTCGCCGCTGCGCGACCTCTCCCTGGCCGCCCTCGAACTGGTGCACTCAATGGTCGCCGCGGAACACGTGATTTGGAACAGCCGCTGTCAGCGGTTGTTCGGTGAGTCGTGTTTCCGTAGGTGACGACAACCCATGTCAGAGTGCGACTACCTCCTCGCACACTACACTGTCTGCATACCCGTCCCCCCCCCTTTCTCTCTCTCTCTCTCTCTCTCTCTCTCCCTCTCTCTCTCGTTGTCGCCACGCACGCATGCCAGAGTGCGACTACCCGTGGTGCGGCGCGTTGCTCGAGGTGCTGGAGACGACGAGTGACGAGGACGAGGAGCGACTCACCGCCATCACCCGAATCGTATGTTGTCACATAGGGAGTGGGTGATCGATCATTTCAGATGCGCTATCTGTGTCCCGGCGGCAAGGCCGGTCTCATTACTGAAGACGTGAAGCGCCGTCTCGCTGGCCTTCTCTCACATCGGGTGCGCTTTGTGCGCGTATAAACGCGATAGCGAATGCTTCACCGCTACTTTAGCATCTGGCTAGTCCTCTTGTCTAAAAAAAAATATCAGCAGATTCAAGTTATACAACAGTCGACCTAGCCAATAAGGGGACTGACTAAGGCTCTCGAGTACAAGTCTAACCAGTTACTTTAGAGCGCTGCGGTGCGCAGTCACAGCTTCCGCGGACTCGCTTCGATAGCATATGGCGACAGACATGAGGACAGTGGTGTACTGAGGTGGGTTGCGATTGTTGTGCGACACGATAGGGCTTCCGCACCCTATTACCCCATTCTTCCTCCGTGAAACAGCCTCACCAATTGTGTATCACTAAAACTATCTACACTACTCCCCCTCTCACTCCCTCCCCGACTAGGCCTCTGGTGGCGGGCGCTGTCCGTCTGCTGGCGGAGGAGCGCGACGAGTCCGTGCTGCTCGCCGTCTGCCAGTCCCTTCACAAGATCGTCTCCGACCGCTTCCGCTTCTCCTTCCACGGCCAGACACCGGTGCCGGGAAAGAGGGTACGAGTCATTTGGTTGCGAACGGCTCTGTGGTCTTTGCGAAGCTGGTCCCTCCACAACCTCTTCTAAAACCTGTTACGTCGCCTTCCGAAAGACTATTCCGGAATAGTTGCGAAAATTCGTACAGCTACATCATACGAATATGTGGTTTTCAGGATAGTAGGAAGTAAGTGCAAATGGTAGGAATTGCGAGAAGCACGGTCATCTTTTGATGTGGCTGCTTTGTGAGTAGCAGTTTCTACCATGCGCACTTCCTTCCTTCTATCCTTAAAATTAGAGAGGGCGCGCAGCGCCCTCTCTTTTGGCTTAGGATAGGGCTCGCGCCAGAATTTTCAAGAAGCGATATCCAAAGGTCATGCTAGCAATAATGAGAACTCATCCAATTCATGCTAGTTAGATTCGCACAGTTCCGTAGGCAAGATCACTGGTCGGTGGCATCTTTGTATCTCTTCTGTGAAAGAAGTTATGGGCAATCCCGCTTGCGCACTAGGCGAAAGGTCAGCGTGTTTCGTGTCCTTCCCGTCACCGACTTTTCCCAACTTGCACTTTGCGTGTAGTCCGCCCCGCCGCCGCCAGCGTCTAATGCGCGCCGGGTTTGCATTGATTTGACCTCGCCAACTATAACCAAGGAGGAAGAGTGCAGTAGGCACGACACCGACTGGTAATGAGAAAATATGTTAACAAAAACGTTTTGTGAAACGTAACGGCGATCCGTTAATACGTTGTGGACTGTGGTGCATTAGCATTAGAGGAAGAAGTGAGAGAAGAGCTGAGATAGAGAGAGAATGGCATATATAGAGAGAGAAGGGCAGGGAGAAATGGAGAGAGAGAGAGAGAGAGAGAGAGTAGTGAAAGAGAAAAGAACAGTGAGAGAGAACAGATGGAGAGAGAGAAAAACAGATGGAGAGAGAAAAAAACAGATGGAGAGAGAGAACAGAAGGAGATAGATAGATTAGTTTAGACTTAATCCAGATAATTAGTTATAATTCAACACGTATTAAAAATTTCTATGAAATTCAACAAAAGCACATATATTTTCTTTAAAAAAGTACTTGCGTAGAGAGATGAACTTTGTCTTAACACAATGCAGCAAAAGTACATGCATACAACGTTTACAAATACTAACACAAACCTGCCCATACTGAAATGTTTTGTTTTTGTTGCTAACAAGCGACGGAACAAATAGAGAATAAGGATTTAGTTTAAAAAAGAAGAGGGAAGAGACAAAAAAGAAGAGAGAGGTGCAGGTTTGTGTTAGTATTTGTAAACGTTGTATGCATGTACTTTTGCTGCATTGTGTTAAGACAAAGTTCATCTCTCTACGCAAGTACTTTTTTAAAGAAATCTAATGTTCGTATGATGTAGCTGTAAGACTTTACAGGAGTACCTCGAGGCTTTCTACGAGTCTGAAGTCTTCGTGGGTGTGGGCCGAGTGCTTGAGAAAGTGCTGACCGGTACGACTGACCAGCCTTCTCAGACCGCCAAGGACATTGTCGCAGCGTAAGTTATGCGTATTTTGTGAATTTAACACAGTGATGCGTCATTTTTTTTGTTTTTTTTTGTTCAGCCGGTTGAATCCGGGGTCCTCCTAGTCGAGAACAAGATAGGGTTCTTGGATTACGACGACGTCAGCAGAGGTAGTTGGGTTGGTTGGCGTCGGACGTCTTGAATTCCGTTCTTGAGTCCGTAGATGGTGCTGTGACGCCTTCTGGCTACCATGAGAGTGGATTGCCACACCACAGGGGTTTGGTGAATTTCGCAAGAATGGTTGACTCCGAGGGGGATCGAACCAGCGGCCGTTAGACTGAGAGTCGAACGCTCTATCCACTGAGCCGCGCCCCCGGCAATTCATGAAATGTTGTACATAACACTTACCACTGTTCAATCGTACAGTGATGTTCACGAATAAGTATAATGATTCCTTATATATACCCTATATTAATATTTGGCTTGAATAATTAACAAGGGTGCGCCTAGGTGCTGCGCGCTGCTCGAGTCGCTGTGTCCTCGAGGCAGCGACGAGTTCCTGCCGATCCTCTCGCGCATCCTCGCTCAGATCCAGCACACACTCTTCCTCTCGGTCGTCCGAGTGCTGGGACAGGTTGGCGCGGACTAAACCCAATCCCCAATCATTTATCCAGAATCACGATATGACTATACAAGTGACTATACAAGTACATACGGTACACATTTTCGAAATATAGACTAGTTATTATCCGTTTCGAAGGGCTGGTCGCTGGGCGGGAGAGACGCGGCGAGGGACGGGAGCTACTGGGCGGGCCGCGCGCTCGCCGCCGTGCTGCGATGCGACGAGCGTGGATCGTTCGCCCGCCTCCTCCTCTCCCAGCAGCCGTTGGACGCGCTGGTGCGCTGTCTGATCTATGCCCGCGATGCACTCGCGCGCCGCTGCCCCGACTATGCCAAGGTGTGTGAGATATTGAACATGTGGTCGCTTCGGCCTTTGAATCCTAGGGAGTATTGGTTGGTGAGGTTTGCAGTGCGCGCACAAGACGATGCTCGGTGACGCGTGCGCGCTGCTTGCATGTCTGCACGACTGCGATGCGGTCTGTGTGGCGGAGCGGCTGCGTGGCGTGTGGCCGCTGATTCGCCAAATCGCATACGACCCCACTCTCGACAACACCCACCACCACCTACACCGGTGAGCTGGAGACCATTGACCCGACATTTCATGTGCAATTCCATTTTCCGTGAAATTTCGTGTGTGTGTTTTTTTTCTCGAAAACGCGTTAGACAGCCGACAATTGTTTCCCTCGAAATTATTGCGTGATTGTTCGAAGTCGTTGATAGGAAAGAATTCAAAGCGTTTATAGCGTTTCGCATGCGTACTCGAAGATGACCACGAAAACGCCTTCAATGAGTGAGGGAGGGCTAGTTGACAACCCGGCATTGCAGAATTCTGCGTTTCGTGGACGGCGAGTGAGGGAGACCAGGAGAGCGCACTTCGCTCCATACTTCTTCAGAGCTGGCAGCTGCATGTTTCGTGTTTTTGCATCATTGTTGCGTTTGTTTTCGTTTTTGGGTTTCGAAACGATACAATAAATAAACATATTTTTTGTGAGATTGTCCTTGGAAGGGCAGCCTCTGTGCCAACCTCGCTGCATAACAGCCCGCCCTGAAAAAAAAAGATGAAACACTTTCAAGCTTGAACAATTTTGGCAACATTGAAGGACTTCATTTCTCCTCGCGCGACGATGAGGACGGGTCGATTGACGCCCTCGAGAGCTGACCGCCGCCGAGCGAGAGTCATCCGACACAATCACACAACGGAAATGTGTGCGGAGTGGACTAAAGGCCTGTTCATAGTCGCGCTTTTTCCAGCAATATTGCTCAGCTTTGCATTCTTTTTTGAGCTGTTTAAGTTTGCTTTATTGCGCAATATTGCAGTGGTAGAAGAGACATATCGATTAGCAATATTGCAGAGTAAGCTTCAGCATGAAAAGTATTGCAGAATTGGGGACCGGGTAAAACGCGGCCTGGCCCGTGGCCCTTGAGTGGTAAAATGCGGCCCGTGGCCCTGTGGACCTGAATTGGTGTTATTGTTATTAATGTGTATTATCTTCTGTTTCAAAGCACAAACGAAATGTAACTGATGACATAAACACATCTTCACCTAAAAATTACTTTATTTCACAATTATGTTCGTATACGAAACTATAATAACATTCAAACAGTGGCCACCACTCTGAATCCGATGCGGCCCGGCCATTCTTTCTACCTTCCAATCAGAACTTTCTATTCTAATGATGCATACCTATCAATTAGATACCTGTCTACCAGAAAACACTAACGACAACTCAATAGACACTCTCACTGGCCCGGTATACCGTGCGTGGCCCTCTCTTTCCACTGCGGCCACCACTCTGAATCCGATGCGGCCCGGCCATTCTTTCTACCTTCCAATCAGAACTTTCTATTCTAATGATGCATACCTGTCGATTAGACACCTGTCTACCAGAAAACACTAACGGCAACTCTCTTTCGAAAAGTACGTAAGTAAAGAGAAGAGGTTTGTCTGGATCTGATTCAACAAAAGCACATGCATAAAATCTCTTTGCAGCTGACTAAAATATCAAAACAAACCTGCTCTTTCGAATCACTCTACAATGTGTTTTTAAACATCAAAAAATATATAATGTAAGGGGACTGTGAGATAGGCCAAATTTTTATTATAATTCACTATAAATAAATTATCATAATGCATAATATTCATGTTCTATTTTCATATATTCGAAAGAGCAGGTTTGTTTTGATATTTTAGTCAGCTGCAAAGAGATTTTATGCATGTGCTTTTGTTGAATCAGATCCAGACAAACCTCTTCTCTTTACTTACGTACTTTTCGAAAGAGAATGGATGTCCTTTTCTCAAATTTCGAAGAAATTTTTTTCACATTGGTGAATTACGAAAATAAAATATACATATTACAAACTCACTAGTCAGAATGTCATGATTGAAAATACTAATCGCACTAGTCTAGAGTATTCTGGCCTTTTCAACATTGTACCTTCCCGGTCTCGTGTTTCTCATGGGTGGCGCTGGCGCCTGATTCCTTGCTTTGACACAACTTTAAAGAGCAGCACGTTTTTCAGTAGGGTTTTTGCACCATGGAACACACTCCCCAACAACATCATTTTATCTGCGAAACATCAAACAATGAAATCGTACCTCCTAGATAACCCCCATTTGTTCCCTCCGTCCTAAATTAGATGAGTGCTCATTTGGGAACCTGTGTTATCTGTTTTATCCTATTTTTGTGTTTATTTATTTTCCAATGCCGTATTCACTCTATTTATGTGTTTGTCCTGTGTTCATCTATATAGTATACGCGGTAATAAATATTATTATTATTAAAAAAATAGCTTGGTCCAATCGCTCACGCCTCTGCCGGTCGCTCATTGACGCGCGCAACACATGTTACAAATTTCTCTCTTCTTCCCTTCATCTCCTAAGCAGTTCCATTACCTAGCAAGTTACTAGCTAGTCGAAATGAAATTCTACTACGAGTAAACTAGCTATTCTTCACTAGTTATCATGTCATATCGCGAGTGCATGTACCGTTAAAAGTTTGTTTGTTTATCAGCAGTTTCAAGTTATACAACCGTCGACCTAGCCAATAAGGGGACTGACCTAAGGCTCTCGAGTACAAATCGCTAGCTGCTTACAAGGGGTCCATTAATTAATGCAATGAATTTGGATCAGATGACGTCACAGACTTCTGACTAGAGGCTCACGAAAGTTGTGAGGGTGATCGTCACTCCACCGTGACTAGCGGTACACCATTGGCCGCCGAGAGGATTGAACTCGGAACTTTCCGCATGATAGCTGCGCGCACATCCACTGCGCTAGCCACCCCATATTTTCAAAGAAGTTTCATCATGATGTGGAAAAGCTCAAGTGGTAGGGTGAGGGCGTACTGGTACTGACCAGGCACGTTCGATCTTCATATCTGCCAGTTTGTTTTGCGAATGTTTCGCGATGTTTGCAAATAAATTCGAATGTTGCTTTTGGAATCATTTATGTATGCACATACGTATCATATAAAACAGACTTCATTAGATTCCGAGCCACTGAAACCTCGGTCATGAATTGTAATTGCAGAGCCGAGTGCGTTAAACTGATCTTCCTTATTATATTATGTTAATGGCAGTAATAAGTACTGTTAAAATTGGGAAGTTGTGGCACAGAGATCAAGCAGCCTCACCCGCACTGCTCTGCTCCTCCGCTATTCGCACGTTTTTTTTTAAAAAGTGACAATTTTATTGATCCGCAATCGGAAAAATTTTGAATTTTGAATTGGCGCGCTTTACAAATTCTGGCTATAACTATTAAACTCGAGATGCATATCATATAGGGATATGTTTATCGGCTTCTACGACTTCAGTTTATGCTAAAAACTGAATTTCATATCAAAATTTTATTTCAAAATTCCCGTCATTCAATCCGTTTTAGACACTCAGCTGTGATGTAACCTCACTTTTTACTCATAAAGAACTTAAAATCAACTATTTTTTGGGGCAAAAAATAGTTTAAAATCATGAAAAAAGTTCTAGTTTTCAGGTTTAGTAGATGTTGTTTGATGTTTTCATCAACTTTTTATCAGTATAATATTATTTTTAAAGTACCTGTAAACAGAGATTTACGGAAAAATCATAGTTTATGCTAATAGATTGATAAATTCACGATATGTTTAACGGTACAAAAAGAGTATTCTTGAAAAAATCACACAGGCGCCCTGGGGGCCTCAAAGTCTTCTGGCACTGTGCCAGCAGTCTCGCTACGAGACCGAACGAGACCGCCCGAGTTTTCTCTCAGCGTCTCTGTCAAATCATATGTTCGCATATTTTCGTTATTTTTTATGTGTTTTGTATTTATTCATGATGTTTATTGCTTCACAATTCCGGGTGCTTGTTTATTTCCGTCGAATGAACGTCGTTGCGTATCGCTACCAGCTGTTCCGCTGTCTGTCAAATCAAATGTTCGTCTATTTCCCTTATTTTGTTGTATTTTGTTGTGTTCATTTATGATATTTATTATTGTGTTTGTTTGTGATGATCGCGCTATCGAATAAACGTCGTTTCGCCCTAAATCCATCGGTGCGCAACGATGAAGTCGCGACGAAGTTGTGTTTTTCGTTGATCACGTGAATCTTTTTGATTACATTATTTGTTTTGATTTGTTCTTTGTTCAGGAGCTTCACATGGACAAACTGTTCACCTATTTGTCATCAAGAATCATAGTAACATCGTGAACAGGTACGTAAGCGTTGAATTCTCTTCTATCAGCTGATGTTGTTGAAACATCAGTGTTGTTGTATTTTTAGCAATGTGCTTTGTTTATGGCGTACTACATATTTACTGGTATATGTGATCTAAATGAATTGTAGTTGTGACTCGCCGACGTCGATGAAGCACACGGACGGTGCGCGGGGCTACGTCGGCCGGCCGAGCCGAGTGCTTCGTCCAATTCGCCCACTTGAAGAGCAGCGTGAGTTTTGGTGTTTTTTTTTAATTATCAACTTTACTTGTTATATATGACTGGAATACATGTTGTTATGCTTATTGCACGTCCACCATTATGTTTATGATTGATTCAGGTAAGCGTTGTGCATGGTGCACGGCGTCGACTGCGCCGAGTTCGTACTCGTCGCCGTTGACCCGACCACAAAGTGAGTGTTCTGTAATGTGTCTGATTATCATTTTCGTTATTCTTGCAGACGGAGCCCCTGTCTCCTTGATCGTGTAGAATGGAGCAGCAAGCAGGCACAACCCGGGAGCGCCCTAGGAGCAGCGTCAAGCGTGGAAAGGTACGTTAGAATGACTGACTGGTGCGTACTGTATGGTCTGTTCCCGTAGTAGTATTGATCGATTTCAGGGGTGGGAGCCTGTTTTGGAGCTGCTTGAACCTCATGCTCAACTCGCCCTTGTGGACTCAGATGTTCTGCTGCCGAACTTACCGCTTGCCCAGGTGTGATAGCTAGTTTTCTAATTGCTCTTTGTCTGCAGTACATACGTTTTCAGCCTCCCGGAGCTGCTCCTGGAGTGGCAGCGCTGTGCCTCGCCTCAGGCTGGAAGACCTGTCCCCGCCCCACCCCTGTTCTCACTCTGTGACGGCGATCCTCCCGGACAACATCGCCAACACAATTTTTTTTTAAACTTCTCGTAATCTTGTTTTGATAAATCATTTAATTACATTATTTGTTATTATTCTTGCGATAAACATTTCATTTGTAATGTTGGTGCTGAAACTTTTTTTTCAAAAAGACTCGCTCGGCAAAAAGCAATATCGATCGATTGAAATGGGTCAGAGTGTAGACAACGAGAGTGAGTTCAAGATCGGTTCGCAATGGAGCTCATGAATCTGTGTTCAGTCGGGCTTTAAGTGAAATTGTCACTTTAACTGCCGAGCTCTCTCACTCACCCTCTCCTCACCGATCGATCCATTTGATTTCAGGCCGGCTGCCCATTCTGGCTCGCACGAGAAAGAGAGTGCGCGCAGAGAGCGTGCGCAAGTGAGAGAATCAGACGGTCTGAGAGAGAAGAGAGTGGCTGATCGAAAAGCGGGGCATGCTCGGCAGGAAGAAGAGAGAGAGCGCGCAGAGAGCGTACGCTCGTGAGAGAGCCAAGAGGCCGGGATGTGAGAGTGGCTGAGCGAAAGGCGGGGCATGAGCGTTCGGCCAATCAGATTGCACAGACAGTGGGCCGAGCGACCAATGAGCGCAGAGTTCAGTGGGCGGGGCTTACGTGATGCGCGTCGTCGTCGTCGTCGTCGTCGTAAACACGTTTAGTGGCAGAATGAGCGAAAAGTTGTTTTGGATATTTTGGATGCCGCAACCGATATTTATTTCTTGTATCATACTCATAAGTCTTGTCAAATAATATTCTAACAACAAAAAAAACACACATACTATGGAGTATATCGTATTGGGATAGAGGAAATTGAGTATGCCTTGGGGGTGACGCGCTGCGCGCGTCAAAGATCAAGACAAACGGGCGGCGCTGCGCACCGCCCTTAATTATGTTATTCACATTTAAGCCGCCCTCCATTCACGGCATATATGTTTTAATAAATATGTTTCAGAATGATATTTCTAGTATGACCCAGCAAGACTTACAGACTAAACCTATCTACGTTTGATATAACCAGTCACATCTGTCTTTGATTCTGGAAATAAATACTTTAATACTTTAATACTTTAATTTCTAGTATGTATAGTAGACGATAGAGAGAGTAGAGCAATAATATATATCACTTTGAAAGAACATTCCGTAAAAAAGTAGGACTCGATATCGTGACTGACAACTCGGCAGGGCAAGCCACTAGGCACTAGACCATATCCATGACTCGGTCGGCTGATCGCTCGCCGCTGTCACAGCGAGTGGGACGCGTCGCGTGAGTCCGTGCATTGCGGCCGCCATTTCAAAGTGCAAAATCAGTGCATGCCGCCTTTGAAGATTTCCCACAAGCAATATATGCGCGCGGCGATGAGCAGACCGAGCCGTGACTTCGACTCGGCAGACAGATTAGCACCCTGTGCGGGATCATCTGTAGCAAGCTGTAACTGTAGTCTGGTAGCGCGCAGCTGTGTAATTTTCGCGACTCAAATCAATTAAATGTGTCTTAATTTAAGACTCTTAAACAAACAAAAAAGTTAAGCAAAATGAATACAGATCCAAAGTTGGTTGGTATTTATTCAGCTTCAGCTGGCGTACAGCTGAACAAACAATCCCACACTCCATGAATGTTCATTGTATTCAACATATGTAGATACTTAATTCGTTTCTATAAATGAGTGGAGCAGTACAAGTACAAGGTATGTGTTTCACATTTTCTCGTAGAAAACTCACTCGTTGCTTGTCTCTTCGTAGAGAGTGGTTCACCGAATCCACTTCTTGAACAATATTCATTATGGCAAACGTAAAATAACATGTAGTCGAAGTATTTGTCGCATACAACCTCTACCGACAAAAGTTCTATTCACTATGTATAGCCTTTTTCTTTTCTCCCTCTTATCGTACGGCAATATCGCTGGAGTTTTCCGATTGGAAATCGGTTCAAAACCAAGGTTTTTGATTAAAAAAACAAACGCGAAACTCAAAAATCGAACACTAGAGTAGGAACCACAATGACATTTTCAGATGTTTGGATATGGTATAGAAATTAGTTCATTAATGTAATTCATTTGAAGCTGATTTCAAAAATATATAATGTTATAGGGTTCATCGTTCACATTGCGCTCAAATTCCGCGCGGCGTGCGCGCACCCGAGCGCGCGCTCACATAGGAAAAGTGCGACAGAGGGCGGCTAGATCAAAGAACTGATGACGTCATCAATAGTTAAATTATGAATATATTTGTTCATAGTAGTAGCACTACGCTTTGTTTGATTGTAATCGATCAGTACTTCATGAAATACGTCTCTTATTACACCATTTTTCATTTTTCATTTTGGGCAACGGCGGCTAGATCAAAGAAATATGACAACATCATATCACTTTTTATCGATTTTCACTACTTTACAGGATACATGATCCCATAAATGAAATATCGTTGGAATCAGCGCGAAAGGGCGAATCGTTCTATGCTAATTAGAGCACATCATGCGTCCAGTGAGAATATGTTACATACATGATTTCGCCTCACTCTCTACATCTCACGTTGTGGTTCCCACACTAGAGATCGATGAGCACTGTTGATCCACATCACAAATCAAAATTTTGTGAAGATTGCTTTATTCCAAAAGAGTGATTAACTTAACAAGATGGAGAATTAGAGAGGGCGCGCCAGCGCCCTCTCGTTTGTACTGGATGTCCCCGCGCGCTAGAATGCTCAAAAACGACTTTTCCCGGATGAAGCACTTTTCCTCATTTTGAAGTGATTTCCACTGTTACATTGCATTCACATCTCTATTCGATAGAGTTATAGAAAGTTGTATTGAGTTTGATTGAATTTGAAGCGAGATACGGAGAGTCCGCATTCGAGTGCGGATTGAGATTGGTGTCGGGCGTCGGACAATCGCTTTCGCCCCGCCCCCTCTGTGTGTGAGTGAGAGAGAGAGGCGAATAGCGGGTGCGCGTCGGTATCCTCGCAGCGAATCGCGAACGTGTATGAAAATATAATTTTGTGAAACAAAACTTAAGAAAAGGACAGATATTATCTTTCAAAAGTACTTCCAAGTAAAAGTAGTTGGTTTGTACTGTTGTCTCAGTTGAGCAAAAGGACTGACATGTTTTCAATGGAGACATGTGCAAACAGGCTCTCAGCATTATTCGACGTGTTATGTTACAACAGAAGTTGTGTTTTTAGATAATAACTGCATAACTTTGTAAACGCGTTCATTATAATATGGCCGCTTTGCACTGGTATGAGAGAGAGAGAGCCTGTTGGCACATGTCTCCATTGAAAACATGTCAGTCCTTTTGCTCAACTGAGACAACAGTACAAACCAACTACTTTTACTTGGAAGTACTTTTGAAAGATAATTCCGTCTCATTTGACTTGCAAATGACTCATTTTCTAGACCCACGGCCCGGATAGTTGCACAGTCGACAGCGGCAGGCGCGCAGCCGCTCCGCGAACACGCGAAGCGCGAAATTACCAGCAAGCGCTAGAGCGCGATAATTTCTCGACTGAAGTCGCTACGCGCCCATTCACTCGCGGCGCGGCCTGAGCGCGCGCCGCTTTCTCTGTGGAGGCGCTGTGCAACTATCCGATCCGTGAGACCGCCAAGCGCGTGAATCGCAGGGGCCGATAGCGGGCTATAGATGCCTCAAATGCTGTCTGGTAAACATTCGGCTAAATAATTACCGTACGATGAACGGGGGATGTCATATACATAGTTCTCAAAACGACAATGAACGCGCAGCACGAAGTGTGTGAGTGAAACAGGAGCGAAACAAAGCATAATTTACCCTCTGATTCTCGAAAATGTGTCAGCATTCCTGATGGGTGATGGGCGATTCTACTCGTTCTTTCTCTTCACCTTCTATCCAACCCACTTTCCTAATGGACACGAAAATATGCCATAAATAATGCACTTTTTCATAGAAAAGTTTTGTGAGTTCGTGTTAGTAATCGGCTTGTTCAAGAGAAATATATTCGTTCCAAAGAAAAATGTACAGAAACGTGCAAAAACGTGCACGTTGGGTGATGGTTTCTCTCACTTTGCCTGCATTTTCGGAACATGGTCCAATTGATAAAAAAGCAACCCTTTAAATCTATTCTCACATTCCGGTGAACTTCAAAAACCAGAGGGTACCTTCAAAAAGTGGCTAGGATCAAAGCAATAAGTAGAAGTTCAACACTGCGCGTTAGTGCGTGCCTATAGTGAGCACGCAAATGAGTACCACTCTTATCACGAGAGACATTACGGTGGTTCGACAAGAATCAGAACCCATTGAATGATTTTCGACAAATATATTTTTTGCTCGGAAAACGCTGAGCTAGTTGCGCGCTTAATGTATGCGATGTGTGCAGGCCGGCGTCTGGAGCTGCAGGGCGTGCGTGGCTGGGCGATCCTACTCGTGCTACTCTTCCACTTCTATCCAACACACTTCCCCAATGGATACATCGGAGTCGACGTGTCAGTCACACAACCACCGACGAAAAGAAATCAAACATCGACTATACTTTATATTTGTATTTGCTATATTACCTCTCCTGAATGTGCTATTTCGACTGCTTCAGATTCTTCGTGCTATCCGGCTTTCTTATGACGATGATAGTGTGGAGGGAGGAGAGGATGGGATGTGTGGAGGCGGGGCGGTTCTACTACCGCCGAGCCAAGCGAATCCTGCCACTCTATCTCCTCGCTATTCTCGCGACAGCTCTCGCGGTAAGAAAGTTCATGGAACAACATGTACGTTGTGTAGACGATCGACGTGTTCCCGGCGTCGTTCCACGCGTTGAACCTGGCGTCCGCGCGGCGCGCCCTCACACTCACCACCAACGTGCACACAGGAGACGAGAACGAGGAGTACGAGAAGAAAGTGAGCACGAGATAACTATCACGGCTCATCATTTCGGTCGCCCTGTCGCAGCGTGTCCGCAGACAGCGACCGTGCCGCGCGCTAATGCCCTATGGGGAATGACCGCTCGCATCACCTGGCACTGCGCCAGTCCATTGTCAAAATTGCGGTTTTTTGTGTGCGAACAGCGGGACTCGGCCGAATGACGAGCCGTGACATGTGCATACTTTGTAGCTGACTGCGGCGGTGGATCTGTTCACTCACACGTGGTCTATGTGCGTCGAGATGCACTTCTATCTCATTGCTCCGCTCATTTTCGGGCTGCAGGTATGTACATACAAAGACTGGAGTTAGATACACACAAGTATTGTACTGGACTTATTCTGTCTTTCCCGCGCGCTAGATCTCTATAACATCTTTTGGCGATGAGTAAGGTATATACTTTATTTTAAAGAGTTTTATATCAAAATCAGGAAAAGTATCTCATACGGAAAAGTTGGTTTTGGATTTTGGGATTCTTGCGGGAAAAAGTATAAGCGAGAGGAAACGCATGAAGTTTTTTTTGAAAAATGATGCTAGCTGATGTAATACAAAACAGCATTTACTTTGCAGAAAACGCTGGCGCCAGCTCGCCCGGTGCTTTTTTACTCCATTGTCCTGGTCGCTTCACTAGCACTCTTCATCTATCTCGACACATTGACGGCGTTCAACTTTGTACGTGATTACTTACGAGTTGTATAGCACAAATTTACATTATACTTCTCGACATGATGTCTAGATGCTGGCTCGAGTATGGCAGTTTATGGTTGGCTCTATCGCCTTCACATTCTCTACCACACACAATGTCTACACCGCGTTGCTGACAGAAGATTGCGAGAAACTCCTGCAAGGTTTCCTCACGTTGTGGATAAGCCCTCTCTCTCTCTCTCTCTCTCTCTCTCTCTCTCTCTCTCTCTCTCTCTCTATGATGTTGACCATTCAGATTCCGAACCATCAAAACAGCCGCACAGTACTCAATCTAGTCGCATGGCACTCTATTCGAATGTGATACTCGCTGCAGTGGCGTTTTCACCGTGGACAGTCGAGCCGCTTCCGTTCAGGTCCGTCACATACCTTTGTCACTCAACAATCTATACAGGATCGGGTCTACATTTGTCGCCGGAGTGTTGATTGCCTACGGTAAAGATGCAAACTTTGTTCTTCTTGAAAATCGACTCATGGTGCTATACAGTATAACGTTTACTGTTATCATTGATTGGTTTAGGTATACATAGGAAACATATCATATGCGCTGTACTTGGTGCACTGGCCAATTGCAGTCTACGTGATATCATTTCACAAAACTTCTAATTACGGTATCACACCTCATTTTTATCCTCTTTTCGATAAAAATATGTATCGTTTCAGCTGCACTATGTGGATTGTTGATATCCGTAGCAATATCCGTAGTTGTACATCATTTGATCGAAAAACCGTATTTACAGGTATGTTACGAGAACAGTGCAATCGAAATGATTGTAGCTGCAACATCGGTCTATCGCCGTTATCATCTCCCTTCTTATCATCTCCTCGTTCATTATCACTGATGAAAGTGTGGCGCGGAGGTATTACCTGGGACGAACACATGAAATACCATCGAGCACATACAAGTTCAGCATAGGTAGGTTTATATAAGTAGGATGTCGGTGACTCCCCGATTCTCTTTCTTCCCCACTCGCGCTTAAATCAGTGTTGTGTACTCAACATTCATTTGTATTTCATTTTCAGACGACGCGCTCTCTTTCAACACTGAGTGGGGCGTGCAGAAGATCAATCAACTCAAACACGACGACTGCGTCTACTCGAAGCTCCTCGACACAGACGGCTCCCGTCCCCCATTCGGGCTATGCACCATGCCTGTTAGTTGCTAATGATTCTACATTCTACAGTGTACAATCTCTGATTTGAATGGTAACATCGAAACTTTTCAGAACGGCACCGGTCATCTCAAAGTGCTAGCAGTCGGCAACAGCTATGCGGCAAATCACAGTTAGTAACCTACATTCCTACATACGTCATACTCTTGTGTTCTTTCATGTGTCGCAAATCAAATTATTCTGAGTGAAAAAAATATATCTTCAGATCGCCTTGGTTGTTTCCAAATCGTAGACGTAAGAAAATAAGTGCAGAAGATATAAAGGCAGTTATCAATTTTCACCCGCAAGCCGCAAGCATAACAATAGTAGACACAAGCATCAACAACTGGGGTTGCATTGTTGCATTGGTATCGGGTCATAGTAGACATAAAATATGGTTTTATACGATTCATGGTAGTAGCGCGGTTCCACTGACACGTAGGTCTGTTCTTGTCGTATAGTCCCGCCCCTGTTGTCGGGTACGCAAGTCTGGCCGTCCTCCTGTATATAAAAGGGAGTGACGCAGTTCGAATTATTCCCGCCTAATGAGCGTTACTAGTACACACAGGCGCACAGTGCGTTCGTTAGTATTAGTATTGTGAGAAACAATTTTAGTGGCATTGATTCGCGATGCTTTCCGGGATCTGGCCAGCGAGATTCACCTCTACAGTAATCCCGGTAAGTGACATAGGACGTGAGTGAATGCGTGTATCCTACACAGCCGGCAGTGTCATCCACGACCACAACATTCCCCTCTGGCGAGCGGCCGTCGAGCGATTCAAGCCCGATATTCTATTCGTCACGTGTAGGTAACGATCCCGATCCTTCTAACACAACAATTTTGTAGTCGAAATGTGGCGTGTTGCCACATTTTTTCCGAATAACAATTCAGAGCATACGCGATGAAGGCGGTGCTGGATGAGAAAATTCCGCTTGCATTCGACGATAAAGTGAAGAAGTATGCGGACGAGGTATGAAAAAAATACAAACGAACGGCTAATAAGCCCTGAACGCATATTTTTCATCATATTTTTTGTGTGGGTGGCACAGTGTGAACTGTAAGAAATTAATATTATTTTAATGATACTATTATCGCGCTTCAGCTCTCATTCTACGAGAATCACACGTCGACACACGTGTTCATTCTGGATGGACTGCCACGCGGACGGGGGAACTACATAAATGTGCTGGTCGAGTGGCAGAAGAAAGAGCGGAAACACTTCGATCAACTCCCGCAGGTGAACTACCACTGGAAACCATCACACACACACACACAGCTCAACGCTATTACACGACTTTCGCGTGGTTTTCCATCTCTTGGTTTTCATAGTAAATGATATAGGATCTGGGGGAGAAATGGATTCTGTACGACGATGAGCCGGCGAGAAAGCGGCTGTCATATGTAGCCAGACAGTGCGAGAAATGCGAGGTGGGATTGAACTGCGTATTCGGATGAATGGACGATTCCAGGTATACGACATGAAGCCCTACTTCATGAACGGCACCAAGTTCCAGATTTTCGATCCAGTCACATCAAAGGTGAATCGGAAAAAGAAGCAACTACTCATCAAAGAGTTCTAGCTAGATACTGATATCACACCGTCTCTGTAAGATTCGAACATTTTGGGCATGTGGTCACTATATATATATACTCTTTTTTCAAATATGCAAATTACGCATTACGCTCATTCAAATTTTCTAAGCTGAGTTAGCACCGGAATGTAAAAAAATATGGTGACAACGCAGTTTTGTCAATACAACTTTTTGCTGAAAATGCCTGCAAGTCGACAAAAATTGAGCTCAAAATGTGTCAAAATACCGAAACTGGTGCCAATTGGTGTCAATTTTCAATGTTCAACGACATTTTTCACCGACTTGTAGATATCTCCGACACATTGTTGCATAGACAAAACGGCATCGCGCATCGTTTTCTATTTGGAAAGAAACGAGTATATACAGTATCTTGTAGAGGACGTTTGCTGATTCCTATAGCTTCTAGTAACCACTCTGTCCGATTCTTACAGAGTCGGTGTGATATACTCATTCGTTCAGGTGTATTTTGAGAACGGCATCCACCTCACTTCGATCGGGCTGGAGCATCTGCGGCCACTCTATCAACAACTCGCTGACAAAGTGCGCACCATGTATACGTAGAAAAAAGTGTTGTTCCACTGTGTGTCATATGAGTATCAGAATCAGAATATTTACTTTTCTCGTATTACATACGTTGCACATTATGCTAAGTATGTGAATTACGGCAACGTTTGGTAAAATACACTGCTAAAACGACTACTGCAAATTCCAACAGCACGGATTTTATTCTCGAAAACCGAAAAAAAAACCTGTTGGCACATGTCTTCATTGAAAACATGTCATTCCTTTTGCTCAAATGAGTGAACGGTACAAACCAACTTTATTTAACTAAAAGTATTTTTGAACGATAATATTGCTTGTTTCATTGAGACATTTGCTCTAGTGCTCTCAAATATACGAACTGGTAATGACATAAAACATTGGGACTTTCCGTCGACATACAATTACGCTAACCACTCAGAAAACTAATCGTTTTGATTAGACGCGGTGGTTTTCTGTACATAATGTCATTTAAGCTTACTTACTGAGAAAAGAGTAACATTTACCGCTCCGCTTTCGCTTACATTTATCGTTCCGCTTTCACTCACTTGCCAACTATCGAAATGGTGTACGTGGACTATTCTCCTGAGAAGCTGGAGCAGAAACAATTGATTTATATGCTTACGTGGCAACGGTTTCTTTTTGGAACAATTGGGCTAGTCCTATCCACTCCAATGATTCTAGCCCACATCTTGTGGATCAAGGTATGTGAGCAATGAGCATCAAGTAACATGTTTTGAACATTGAACATTATGCTTCATATCATTATGATTGTGTTGTCATAATAAGATAAAACGGTTCCGGATAAACGATTGATTGATTGATTGATCGAAACACTATGTATTACAGGCGATTTGCACTCGCGACCGTTTACAACGTGTCAGTTTCATTATTTTGCTGGCGATTTCTATCGTAGACATCCTCCAACTGTGTTACCACCTTTATGTGTCAATTTTTGTAATGGTTCATGCTACTGTCGACTATTCGCCGGTGGTAAGAAAGAAAGAGAGAGAGAGAGAGAGAGAGAGAGAAAGAGGGAAAGGGAGAGAGGGAAGGAGAGATTTCACTATTTCAGTTCGTCAAGTCACTGTTTGGCACAAGTTGGGTATGTATGATCTTTCTCATTCTACATCTCACTGTCCATCAGTGCTTCATTACTATATTCGCAAGATCACGCGTTATTTGCAAGAGGATAGATATTGTTTCAAAAGTAGATAAACATAAAAATAACGAAAAAGTTACATCATTTTCAGATGGTATTACTTCTAATTTCTATTTTCATACTCACCCACTTCGTTGTGTCCATAATTTTTGACTGCGGGGTAACAAAACAGTTTGAAAATTGTTAAATGATAGATATCGATTAGGTTGGCATGATTGATAACGTTGACTACTTTGCTTATGCTATTGTTCCTGCAAGAGAGGAGAGAAATGTGGAAGTAACGCAAGTCTACCACTGGCTCCATATTTACTCAGTGTATTCTGAATTTGATAATAAAAACACAAAATAATAATTTAGATTGATCGGAGGTATTGGTTGTATCTCATTCTGTTTCATTACCGTCGCATGTATATTCTTTTCGGTAAGCTCATCCGTTACAAAATATACATTATATATTTGTTTTTTTCAGAAATATCTGCCGAAGAAAAGAGAAAGGAACGTTATCGCACAAATAGGTACGTACTTTTTTACTAGAGTTTTTTATTATGTCTTTTTTTGTTATCTCAAATACCGTAATGTGTACAATATGTCTGGTTTGGAATATCGAGGATTACATATTCGACGACGACGATGAATTCGGTTTGATTTTCAATATTTCAACTAGAACTTCCCGTCGATTAGATCCAAACTACTTATCTCGAATTCTGAAAAAGTTGCTAATCATTCCAATGTAGCGTTTGCGATAACAAAACTTCTGTATCCGCTGTGGTTAGGAGTCCAAGCAGCGTGCTATTTCTTCTTCAGGTAAGAGACAAAAGGTTAAAGAAGATCTCCGGGGTAAACAGAACTTTCGGGCGATGGGGGCAAATCGTATATGGAAAATTCAAATATACTTATAACTTTGTGAGATGAATTCAAAAATTAGCATATTCGATTATTTTACTACGATTCCGAATGGCTATGATGCAACGACTCGATCCCGCCAATCGCTCCGCCCTTTGCCTGTTGCACAGCACAGGGCGATCAGCTGATCGGCCATTTTGTTGTTTCCTTTTGTTTTCTCGTGTTTGTATGTGTTATGTATATGTTTTCATTTAACTAACAATAAATTTGAACTAACGTGTACCCTTATCACATCACTATGGTTCAAATTATACTGAAATTCACGCTATAGAGTTCATTCTCAAAACTTTTCGAAATGCCCTATATTTCATTCATGTGTGCTCATTGGATTCTGTTTATGTACTGATTACTGACTCTGAATTTGCAGTGTTTTATGACCCTTGTGCTGGTCACGAACAATGTGTTGCGGTAGTTTGCGGCGACGGAGCTGTTGAACAAGCTGGGTCTGGCTGGCGGGAGCAGTGAGTGGCAGTGAGTGCAGGCGGACGAGGTGAGTGTGAATGATGTATGATAACGCAGCTGGATTACTTATGCTGCATCGACATGCTACAACTATTGTGTTTATGATTATCATGGTACTAATAAGTACTTACTCGTTCTACAGGGAGAGTGAATAAATGCGTGTGTTGCAGATCCATCGATCGCGGTTGGCTCTCCGTTGCTTGATACCCTCTCTCATCTGCTTGATTCCCCCTTCCTACTTCAAAACTAATTTTAACAGGGTTGTGTTTAATAAATGATGTTCATTTATTTCCATGAATTTTGTTCTTGTTTGATGATGTCTGTTCTTTGGGGATTGTGAGGTGTGTGTCAGTGTACAAACCATAAGTAGTGTCGGTAATATTTGTGATGTTTATCAAAACATCTGTATTCCTCTTTGAAATCTTTTACATTCAGTATCACAATGGCAGGCTTTTGATAGTGCCGACTTCGTTGATGTGAGAGAGAGAGAAGCTGGCAGAGCGCGCCCTTATCAGTTTGACCTACTCACTCGCGTGTGTTCGACCTCTCTCTCTCTCTCTCCTTCCCGCCAGCCCGCGCATTTATAAAATGGTCCCGCATGGAAAGGCTGTTGCAGACGCAACAATTCTAAATCTTGGTTTGACTGGTTGAAAGAAGATCTCCGGGGAAAGTGACCCACACCATTATTTTGATGCCCTTTCTCACTTTTACCTTACAACAGCGTGGCGGGACCAATTTATATTTTCCGGTCACATATTTGCCGATTGGCGCAAGAGCGGGTGGACGCGAGTGAGAGGAGAGAGAGAGAGAAAGAGAAAGCGGGGTCAACGCACTGCATGTGGTGGTTTGAGAGTGTTTTGGGATCACATGTTTCATGTTTATGTGAACGTTTTCAGAAAGTTTAGTCAATCCCAGTTCACTATTTCAATTATAAAGCACTTTCAAACCAATTCGAACAATCCACTCTCTCCTCTCTTTCTCTTTCTCTTTCTCTTTCTCTTTCTCTTTCTCTTTCTCTTTCTCTTTCTCTTTCTCTTTCTCTTTCTCTCTTCTCTTTCTCTTTCTCTTTCTCT